>VZSZ01001952.1:268931-285709 GCA_013398815.1 Ibidorhyncha struthersii | reverse complement strand
AAGTTAGCATAACCTTCTCCTGAAGATGTCAATGGGAGGAATACCAAGCTGCTGCTGGTCATTATAACAATGATGACAGAAATGACTGGAAGCTGGAAGGCACCATCCAGAGCTTGTTGAAATCAGTGAAAACATTCCTAAAGACTTTAATAGGCTTTGGCTCAGTCCTGGAGAGAGCGAACGGGGAAAAAGGAGTTGTTTCCGAGTGGAGTCAGAATAAGGGAGTGTAGCTGGAGTGAACACATATGTTCCTACCATATGGGTGGAGAGCTCTGGGATTTCTGCCATATTGGTCCTGAAGTCAAATATAATTTGTTTTTCTAGTTTGGATAAACTAGATCCTCAAGTGAAGAATATTTAACTTCAGATGAATGCTGAGCCTGGTGTCTTCAGAGACTGATTTGTAAGCCCATGAGCCCGTCTAGACTGGGAGAAAGAGAGCACATCCTAGATTGACTGGGCTTGATCCACAGTTGTAAGTGAAAAGTCAAAGAAATATCTACCCAAAATGCTGTGTTGTCTTTGCTTCTATTTATTATTTTTAAAGAGAACTGATTTGCTTAGTTTTGCTTTTCATGGATGCGAAGGTCATTTTTCGGTCGTTCTGTAGGAATTGTATTGTATACGAAACACTTTCAAGGGAGGGTTTAAGTGGAAGCATCGTGAAGTATAGATCACCTATACAGAAAAACCTGCAGCTCTGCTTCAGTGAAGCACTATATTTATTTACTTAAATTAATGTTTGGACTGTCTAGGTAACTTAGTTATGTGTTTCACAGCATATCATCAAGTTGGTGCCCTTACAATAATTATTTTTTAGTTATTTCAGGGCTAAGCCCTGAATTCAACAGAGGGTTTTGGCATCCATAAAGACTATCTAAGAACTTGCACCTTGGCCAGTGGCTCGTTCACAGATCATTTTGGGCCCATATAATTAGTAATGGGTGAATTTTTTTATAGCCAGAAGATGAATTTTAGAAATCCAGAATTTCTATGCTGAAATGTATCAGAGCTCACAGAACAATAAACCTCATTATTCTGAAAGTTCTTCAGTACCCATTTCTGTAATGACTAAGATAAGTTTTTTTCTTGCAATTTTAAAAATTTCCTCTGTCTTTTTGGATGAGGGGGTACTATAATGATCACCCCATGTAAGACTAATTTTGTACTTTTTATCATGCAGATACGTACAAAGAGACATGAAATTTTAAAAAACAATGTTGGTAAAGAAATTATTCACACTTCTTCAAAGCTGCAAATTTTGATTTAGTTACTGAAAAATCTCATATCATCCTTTAGTTGTCTAAGACAGTTTATCTGTCCATGTAGAGATGAACACAGGCTACTACTACTTTGGGTTAAAAGAAGAAGATGTACAGATTTGCTTAGATTAATTTAGACATAATTCAGATGGACCAGGGTGTTGTTTGAGAAAGTGATTAGCACGAAGATTACTAGCCACAAATGCATTTGATTGACATGTGTTTCAGACTGCAATTAATTAACAATATGTTTCTCTTATGTCACCAAGAATTTTTGCACATGACAGTGAACATACAACTTTAATTCAAACAGCACCTCTGAGGTGGAATGACCCGAATAGTTTCCACCCGGAGGACTATTGCATTTCTCTTCTGATCCCTGCCAGCTGGTCGCGGGGCAGCAGCCACTTACTCCTCACTTGAGGAAGGGTGATAGGTAACAGCTCTGGAATCAAGTGGGTGGGGGGGAGAGAAAAAAACAAATGCACGGGCCGTGCAGATAACTGTGGTGACAGTAATAAGGAGGGCTGATAACATGACATGGAGAAGTATAAACTAATTTCAGGGAACCCTGGCAATTTTTTTTTTTCTCTAAAAGTGATGGTCTAGTATGTTTTCTCTCACTGAGACTACACAGTTCTATGTTAAGTACAGCATTTACCAGAAAAGTTGACTAAAAGCCTAGATCATTACAAGACCTTGTTAGAGAGGCTTTTGTGGTGCTTTCTGGACACAGCACAGCACTGGTTTGTAAATCAACTCATGAAGCAGTTGATGGCTGTGTGGAGAAATCTGGATTGGAAACTCTCATTTTGAGTTGCTACAATGTGTCGAAAACCCATCAAAACTGCAGAAATATTCCTGATTCAGTACAAACCACTCCATAGCTGCCATGGCAGTCCCAGAGGACCACAACAGGCAAAGGAGTGGTCTGTAAGGGAGCTCCAGGATGCAATCCTGTCTCGAAAACATGCTTCTTACCAAAAAAATACCTGAGGCATCTACAAAGCAACACAAAGAACTGCATCACCTACAAAATAAATAAAACAAAGTCTTACTCTGTATTTTTGTTTCCGTTTCTCCAAGCTCTATGAACATGGGTAATGCATTTGCCTTCCGCAGGAACTTTCGAGACTTTCCACAGGAGTCTTTTGTTTGGAGACAGAGTGCTCTGTCTGGGACAAGCTGGTGACTAATGGGCTTGCTATTGGGGCAGCCAGTCCCAGTTCCTGCACTTTGGTTGTTTAACGCTTCCCATTATGAAAGATACTCGCAAGCTTTCCTGAGAAGTTTGAGAAGTCTTAACACCTCTTTTGGAAACAAGTGTTTGGAGTTTGGCAAGGAGAAAGCCTCTGGGCTGGAGAAGAGCCTTTGTCCCAGATATAAATATCTGAGATATAAATATCTGCTGTGGTTTGTCTTCCTCAAGAAAATTTGGGCAGACTGTCAAAAGAATAACTGCACATGAATATGCTCATCAAAGTCCAGACCTCTACTGCCGCCAGAGCAGTAGCAGCAGCACTACATGCTGCAATGGAAAAGCATAGATATGGCCTGGATGCTCTAGCTGGGGTGGGAAAACAAAAGCAAAGAGGTCCAGAGCTGCTCAGCTCATGCTCAAAACAGGTAAGTATGTTTTAGTGGATGCTGTGCTGGTTGGAGAGTAGGCAACACTCGGCTGGAGCGTAGGCAGTGCTTGTGGGCTCTGTATAGACACATTCCAGAAATTGGTCTGGATTCAGCGCTCACCTCTCTATGCTACTGCTACACCTCTGGCTTTGGGAAGGGCAAAGGAGGGAAACACGCACAGGTAGGTTTGCTATGGTGAGAAACTGGAAGAGGAAGAAGAGGAGGGTCACGTTCATCATCAACATATACATGTGCATTATAATACAGGCTTTGGTCGCACAATGTTTTTTTTCCACCAGACAGCTTCTGCATTCAGTGTGTGTGAAACAGAATTAATATTGCAGGGGGTCCCATCAATCTGGTGCTGCTGAGTGTCTGTGGATCCAGAGAGACATCTCAGTGTCCTCCTGCAAAGGAGTCGGAAGCCCTTAACCGCCACTTGGTTGGCCATCACAGCCAAGCAGGAGATACCTTCATTCAACATCTTAGCCAAAGCACAGCTCTTCTAAAAGCATAGCTCTCCTAGTATTACACTGCAATATTAGCGTTGGATCTGATCCCAAATCCTGATGTGGGATTTAACTCACTATTTTGGCCCACAGGCAAAAAAGTAATCCTGGCAATACTCTGTAAATGGTCTAAACAGACATAAATCCTGGAATTATTAACATGCATAGTATCCAAAACTGTCCTAAAAATACAAAGCCTATACCCCTCTCATATTAGCACTAGAAAATATTCATGGAAGAGAAGCCAGCCTGTGAAAGCTGATATTTTATCCATATATATAATCTGGGTTTTTATGTTTCTGCTGTTCATTTTTGTAAACAGCTGGTAACCAACTGTAATTCAGATTTGAACCTGATAACTTTACTTCTCTTACTCATTAGATAAAAATAGCAAAATTGTTGGCCTATATTTTCTTAAATCAAAGAAAATATTGAAATTCAGACATTTCTCCTCTTAACATAACCCTCTGGAAATGCCTTACATAACCATGTAATGAAGATTACAACTGCATTGTCAAAAGGAGCCCAGTGCTAAAATTTGTTACAGAGACATTAGGGTAAGTGTTCCCAATTGTGAGCAGGTGGTACAAACACGAACCCTACTGAGATATAATGAGATGTGTATACATGGGAAGTTTAGGAACCTCCTGTGCATCTTTTTGAAAATGACATAAAACAACTTGCAATTAAACTCTATTTGATGCCAGATGAGAAACAAATGTTTGGGGGAAAGTAGTTTTTAATACAATAATAATTCACTTTACATGTGCATGCCAGCAGCTTTGCATGCTACTTCCCCAACCAGCAAGAAGCCTTACAATCATTCAGCAGGGGATGAGATCTTCCATTCCACATATCTTTACAGGCATATTTCCTCAGAATTGTTGCATTTGTGGAATGGCAACAGCTCAGTGTGCCAGGTCTGCTTTTAGGCTTCTGTAAGACCCCAACCAGAGGAGCACTTTTAACTTTAAGGAGACATTTAACTTTAAGAACACCAAGACAGCTCGTTAAAGTAACAAAAGGAGCTCCGTTGAAGCCACAGGCTTAATGTGCTCTGATAGACTGAAGTCTGAAGGTGCAGGACAAGCTGTTTCCACACTGGTTTTGTGAGTGAGATGCAATGGGAAGTGTCACTAGTGTTCTCTATAGAACTGGGTTTCTTCTCTTTCAAAAGCATTAAAACCCCACAACACATACCTACAAGTGGCATCTGTGACACGCAGAGAGGCACCTCCATTTTTCAAAGTACCTCGGTTTTCCTGTCTGTGAGTGAAATTCCTTGCTCCAGTGGAAGGCACAGTTCCTCCAACCCAAGATGAATACACCCAGTGGGGTGCAGCACTCCTGCTTATCAGTGCACAACCTGTAAATGCTGAGTAGAAGATGACGATGTTGTCTTTATGTTCACAGGACATATTTCAGTCCAGCACATATTCTTTCCCACCGTGGGAAAATGAGTGTAAATAACAGATTGAATGTTCTTTTGTAAGTTTGTCTGGAACTAAAACAAGATAAGTCACATAAAATAAGTATATAGGGCTAGTATCCTGCACTAAGGAATTGCGTGACTGCAGTAAACAGTGCAGTTAGTGGTACGGTATTGCAGCTGCCACTTGTTTCTGTTAAAATTCTTATATTTCTAAGAAACTGATATTTCTTAGTTTCTGTACCATGGTTTGTAACTAATTGGAAAATGTGAAACAAAAATCTGCAAAGTCTGGTAGGTACGTTGACAAAGGATTAAGGATAAATATGTTGTTGAAAAGCATCCTTCAGTAAGCCACATTTTTCCCTTAATTCTCTATAGTTCTTTGCTATATTTTCATGCTTATAGACACTTCTGAATATCTGGAACTTTTTTCAGCAGCGCCAAACACTGAGGGAAAAGAGATGAGAGGCTGGAAGAAGCTTCTGCAATGCATCATTTGACAGGAAGTCAAGTTATCAGAACGAAGCCATATAGGTATCAATCTTACACCCATATATGGTGTACATCCTAGTTACCATACAGATATGAAAGGGCCATTAGGGCCTCTTATCAGCTGTATATTGGTGTAATTAAAGGGTTTGATAGCATTAACCTGAACTGTGAAAGTCTCCAGACAATGCACTCTATCAGTCATCTGACCCTTGAGTTTAAACAGCAACGACAAGAAGACTTTCTCCTCTGCTTTCCAAAGGACAGGAAGAGCTGTTGAGTTCAGTGGCCTTTATAAGGAAAAGCCTTGATTTTTTCCCCTCAAAAGCAAACCGTTCTTTTTAATCTAGCCTTCTACTTCAACAGCGCAGAAAAAAAGAAAAAAAAAAAAAAATCCTTGTTTCCCCAATATATTGCTATATTTTGATGAAGATCTCATGTAGGGTACTGTAGAATTTATGCTTTTTTTTCCTCATGTGTTTCAGTAGCTGTACCGTGTTTTCCATTTTAGCTCATGTTGTTTTGTGGTCAAATGACATGTAAGAATTTAGTAACTGTATATATTTCCAGGGTCCTTTTTAGCTCCTTGCCTGTATACCCAAGAAAGACTAATTCTTTTTATCACAAACTAAGAAGTTCAGATTTGACCTAGTATCCTAAACTAGGATAAGCTGAGGATTAAATTGCCTTTTTGTCTTGTTGTTTTGCAAAGGGTGCTAAAGAAAACCTATTATTTGCTATCCCAAAGGCTTCCTGAATTTACAGCACAGATGATGGGGGACAACAAAGCCGCTAATCATCAGGAAGTTTTAATCAACACTTTACTTCGGGGAATTTGGATACACCTTAAATTCTTAGCAAAGACTAGTTCATGATCTTGTTTAAAAGCAAAATATTTTAAAAAACAAACAAGTAAACAAAAAAAAAATAAAAATGGGACTGCTGAAAATTGTTCCTAAAGGGTTTTTTATTTTCAACTATGACTCCTTTTGTATCCAAAATTTAAACGACTTCCATGAAAAATAGCTCTTTCAGTACTTGGTTTCACACATTGTATCTTTAAGGGACTGTCTGAACCAGAATAAATAATGTAAAATAATTTCCAGCTACAGTAACTAGGTAGCTGTCTTTGGATAATTCCCACTGCAGTCGTCTCGCTCCTAGTTTATCATGGTCAAAAGTAACCTCAGTCTATCCTACTCCCAGTCGGCCACACCTCTGCAACACCTTCTTATCTAAAACTCCAAACGGTTCATGAAATTCCTAAGGAATCTTTAAAGTCTTGTAAAATTCCTCTCTTTTTTCTTTATTTTTTTTCTGTTTCTGTTCTCCAACAGATTGATATTTCATGGGATTTTCCCTTTCTGCATCTGTCACAATGTACAGAAAGTCCTTTATATTACACAAAAATATCTACACCACCCTGCCACCCAAAAGTCCCACCAAAGTCCTTGATACATAGAGGAAATACCAATTTAAATTTGCAGAAATACTCTTTCCCTCCAGACAACTAGAGCCCAAATATCATTCACCAAAATCCCTCTGTCTGACTATCCATCCTTCTGTGTATCTCTCTATTTCATATTTTTATTAGACACAGTACTGACAGGAAATGTAAAGAAAAAAAAAACTGGCAGAAGTTGTTATAGCCAGATGTAATATATGCTTTTTCCATATATAGTAATGCAGTAAAAACATAATTTAACTTTACATTAAACTAAACATCATGTTTAAATTTTTCTCTAATAAAAACCTTACTCTAAATCAGTTACTATGGATCAAGTAGCATGAAACTTTAAAATAAGAATTTTAATTCAGCTGGAAAGCGATGAAGTGGACTTTGGTACAAGTTATTGTTATCTGTGCAATAGGCAACTTGAATGTTTACGAATGAATCGTAAACTAACTACACTAATAAATAGTTGCGCATGTTCTTGCAAGATTGGGATCGAACCATCATGTTGCCCTCAGCTAAAATATAATATCTGTCCTATAGGGTAACTTTACCCTCATTCTGTAACCAGAGCCTAAATAAGCCTGCCATTGGTGTGGTAGAAGTGATATTAAAAGATTTACCCAAATGAGTATGACTGTATCTTGACCTTGCAGCTAGCGTGGAGGAATGATGTTTAGAATAGTGAATCTGCACTTAACTAGGTGAATTCTAATGATTTTGATGGGCTTTGGGTAAGGCCATCCAAAAGTGTGCTTTGCATCGCATAAGCACAACTAAATGATAACAGATGTCCTTTTAACATGGGTTTCTCCTCCTTTGAATGTATGTCAAACTTAGGTCAGAAAAAGGTATTTGAAGTCAAATTAACGTGGCTGTTGAATATGAATATCAAAGGTGTTTGTAAAAATACTTGATAGCAAATGTCTTTAGCCACTTAAGGACAGAAACCATGCCGTGAGACTTATCTGCCAATTACAACTAACCAATATAATTCATGGAGCTCTGAATATGCATAAAGAATCATTTGCCGTTCATCTGTCACATTAAAGAGATAATTAGTGAAGGATGTCACATTAAACCATTAGCAGAAAGAGAGTTGGTGTTCATGAAATATTTCTTGTATTGTGAAGTCTTTAATAAACCTCAAAGTTTACATACGAAATTTTGGTCTTTACTGGACACCCTGACTACCATATAGAAATGGAAATCCTTGTGGAATTATCACAATTATTACTGATAAAAATAGAAAAGAGACAGACTGAGTTTATTGCCGTTCTCCCAAATGCTGCCACTACACAGGCAGCAAGAAGCAATGAAGCCCCTTGCTCCGACTGTTGCAAGTGTTAACCACTGCAGAGGGAAACAGGCGTTTTCACTCTTGCCACCTGCTATTAAGATTTGCTGTTTATGTGCTTGCATATCAGCTGGTTGGTTGGCTGGTTGGTTGGTTTAGCAGTCACAAAAACTTAGCAAACTTCCTATGACAAGTCCTAGCAAGTACTGACTGAGGAGCTGAAGCATTTCTGGTGTCCCAACCAGAAATACACTACAATACACATGACACTCCAAGCGGTGCTGGAGGACAGCTGCACCAGCACAAATCCTGCAGCTATGAGTTGGGTACCACTTCTTACTGGTGTAAAATAACACCCCCACCTCCAGCTAAAGGCAATGGCAGGTGTGGGGTATACAACGGAATTCAATGAAAGCCCATAAGAAAAAAGATATATGTCATAACAAATTTAAACAAGAAAAGTATTTTTATTGCGTGAGGAGGTGAGGGTGTTATTACTTTAAAACAATATACTGCTTTACACTACTACAGAGTGTTATCTATGTCAGCCTTGATGAAGGAAGGATTCAAGGAATAAGTCAAATAGAAATTATTTCAGTTTACACTTTTTTCTAGAACAGAGGTAGGAGAAGAAGCCATAGAGTTTGTCTGAGGCCAGCTTAAGCCACTGTATTTCTGTTGATCTGAAGTTGACCTCACTGTTTGAGGCAGTCATTGAGCTACTAGCACTACCCAGCACTAAAATGTAGCCAAGAGATACAAGACATTTAAAAGGTAGCATTTTTTTAAATAACAATACATGAAAACAGCATCATGTAAATTTTAAGGAAGAAGAAAAGCAATATGAATGCGGTGGCAAATACTCTAAAAATTTGGGGTCTGGTCCAGAACAATTTTAAATCTGGAAATTAGTAGTCTTAGGGGAAAAAAGAGGAATTAGGGAAAATAATCACATATAAAAAGTATGATTAGAATCATTTAATATTCTAGTTACTAAAGAGTGCTTAATTTTTAAAATCTCCCTGCTGTTTATCACAGTTAATAGAGAGACGTATGAGAGCAAAAATGAGGGTGTCAATCCATTATACTCGTTTTGTTATCAAGACTAATCACCGTGTGAAATCCGGGATTGAAGAAATGATGCTAATTTGGGGCCTGCAGAGAGAGCAGCTATACAACCTGCAGCTCCCATTGACCACAGGCTCATTCAGGATGCTTTGGGACAGAAAGAATGTGGTACTGAGCTTCAGCATCTCAAGTCAGGGGGACTAACCCAGAGGACATGAGCCAGAGAAGCCCTCATGTTGCTCCACATTTCTTATTTTTCTAGAAATTTATTCTGAGATTTCTTCTTATTCTAGGACTTCTATTTTTTTCTTTTATTTGGCTGTCCCTTCTTTTTTCTGCTGCCGATGCACAGAATGCTGTTCCAACACATCTGGGAAGGCAATACATTATTTTTTTCCTCAGTAAAAGAAGCCACCATTGCTTTTAAATTATATGTACCTTGGCTCGATCTTTATATTTCAAGGTAGTTAGAGATAAAAGTATCATGAGAACCCTTATGTAGCTTCTACTTCATGCTGTTCTCACCTTCTCCAGAACTGGCTGCAAGGTGAGATACAATAATGAAAATACATTTAACTTCTTAATTTCACAAGTTCCCTAGTAAGCTGTGAATATCAAATGTTTTAGTCAGATTCATGCTTTTTAAGAATACATTCCATTTTGCATTCTTCCCTCTGTACACACGACATAATTTGCACTATCTGATGTGCAGAAGACAATCAAAGAAGAGAACTTTGAGACCCACAATTGTTTATACTGAGTGGTTGAAGCCTGCCTATTTGGTGTCTGAGAATGATTTTAGAATTTGCGATGCAAAACATAATATATTGTAATACTATTAAAGCTGCTGCTACTACTTGTAGTAGTAAACTACAAGAAAAAAAAGAACTCGGTTTCTGGTGAAGTCATTAAGCAACAAATTCTATCTCAAAGTGTTTTCACCATCTACAGACATTTCTGTTATTGAATTATTTGCTTCTGACTAAGGATGAGACCAAAGCTGAACACCAAATCCAAGCCTCTGAAATCCACCTTTGCTGCTGACAGCCTCTTATCAGTTGCTCCATGCAGTTCTTTGTTGCGTTTTTTTTTTCATGCGTGGTATGTCACTTCAGGAGGTAATGCTCCTAACTTTGCAGGGTGGCATGGGACTGTTAGGAACAAAAAGCAGCTTCATAAAAGGTGATAGAGTGTTGAAAACTGTAGCTTTGATTTCTCTGACAGTTTGCATGGGTAAGGGCTGGGGGATCAATTCAGTTGTAGGAGAAAGATGTATCCTTGATGCAGTTTAATCAAAACATAAAACACATACATTTATCAACGTCATACTTTCCGGAAGTTCATTTTAAAGCTAAAAAAAAAATCCCAAATAATTTTTTTCGTAACCCCTAGAAACCATGCTCAGCCCTCTCTGTGTCTAAATGCAAAAGTGTCCAAGAAATGAGGGACTGAATTCTGTGGTTATAACAAAGCAATTGGGCTTTATGGGTAATGTAACCCTTAGACTGCAGATCTCTTAGCTATAGTTCAGAAGCAGCGCATCAGTTTCAGAACTATGAAGTCTAAAATACGTCATCTGAACATTTTGGAGGCTTAATAAATCTACTAAACCAGAAACAAGATGTTTTCCACAATGTCATTCTAGCTGTATGTCTTTTACAGGAAATGTGAAAACAGTACTACTCAGCTGGATGGTTATCCACTTTCTTGGCCTGGCATCCCTTGAGTTGGTCTTCATCGTTAGCTTCAGGGTGAGGAGGAGTGGGTCTGGAGACCTATAAACCCACAGAACAATACAGCCTCAAATTGGACAATAATAGACATGTACTTTGAATTTATACTTGCTTATCTGGCTGATACTGGCTGATGAATATCTTTGAGGTCTACAATTGTAAAGCTAGGACTGGACTACTATGATTATCTTGTTCGACTGTAACACACGTAACAGAACCTTTTCCAGTAATTCCTGCATAAATCCCAAATAACTAATTGAAATTCTTCTATATTTTAGGCTTATTCATCAGCTATTTAGAGTAAAGTAAACCTCTGGCACTAGGATTTTTATTTCCATGCAGCAGGAATTTTAGTGCCAAGAAATTTCCTGTTTCTGTTCTCACAGAGCTTGCCACTGTGTAACCTATGCAAAAAAAAAAAGGAGGAATTATTTAACCATTGGAAATGTCCTGAAACCGGATCATGGTCTGAAACCCCAGGTGTCCCTAGGTTGGATGGCAATGTAATTCCATCTAATAAAATAACATCCCAGACCAGTTACAGCTTGGTTTGAGGTTATCATTGCTTAGATGATGATGCAGCACCCCAACCTCTTCTGAGGGGTGTCACTTCAAGAGGGACTTTAATTCTCACATACATAAGATGGAGAGCAGCCGGCATAGCAGAGGAATGCCATTTGCTATCATAGTTTGAGGTCTTCCTGATACAGAGATGTCTTCTTCCGTACACTGATAGGGCCTGGGAAATTCTTGCTTGAGTTGGAGTTGACAGTTTGCAGACCAGAGGGCCAGGTTATGTTTTCAGCACTCACAAGGCTCTGCTCTCTTTGATGAGAAATATGAACTCCAGCATTTTCCAACTATCAGTTCCAATTGTTTATAGGGAAAGCACGGATGAAAGCATGGCTATGGTAACACTGTGCTTTCAACTTGTCATTGAATAGATTTCTATGCAATACTAAATGAATTCCAGATTTACAATTCTCACAAGATAAAACCAGCAACAAAATACATGTGTGTGCTTCACTCAGGAAGGGATCTCATTCTGCCTCCTCTATTTCTACATTCTAAGTGGAGTATCTTAACATTGTACTCCCAGCCACACTGGCACATTGTGCAGATGTCTAACTGCCTCCCAGGTAGCTTCTCAGATACTGACCATGGCGTACAGGGTGGCAACGTGAAGGTCAGCTTCAAAGCTTGCCTGAGATTCTGGATAAGTCCTCAGATGGCAAATTTAAAGAGAGATCCATGTTGCTATGGCTACGCTGCTGCTAATTCAACTAGGCGAGATTGGGGATGTCAGCATGATCTGCGGTGGTATTCTTTCTTCTTGTGGACGTACTTTTGTATGCCTCCCCATGCCAAAAGGCATCACAGCATCTCCAGTCAGAAGAGGATTTGGGCTGGAGCTGGGTAGATGCTGGTGGAGAAATGAATAGCAGGACCTATGCAGTTACCCAAACGAACGCTCAGTACCTGCATCCTTATACTAGCACAGCGGTGCTATAAATTATACTCGGGCCAGTCTGACCATTACCTTTTGAAAGACTGAGCTATTCAGCTTTGATAAATGCAGGTTTTCGTCCTTTTCTTTTTAGGGGTCAGTTCAGTTAAAAGACTCCCACCATGTGCATTCACAAAAAGAAACAACATGTTCAGTTCCCTACATCCACTGCTTACAGCTCTCTCTCTTCTTATTTCTCTGGAGTCAAAAATGCAGTTCCTACCTAGCACAGAACGAGCTGGGAGTCCAACTGCCTTTAGGACACAGGAAGAAAAAAAGAGTCATCTAAACGAGTAACAGTTGCATTCATTCATTTAAGCATCTTGGATGCTCATCACTCTCAGTATGCTTATGCCAGACCAATATCTCAAAAGCCATTAACGGGACTCCAAAAATGATCAAGAAACGTAACCCATACAAAAATAAGAAGTAGCACATAAAAACCTATTCTCTTGATTCAAATACTCAGGAATTTTGCCTGAACCACACGTTGCTGCAGGTATCAGCAAAGAAGCCAGGAGAACAGGAAGGACGCATTCAAAGTAAAAGTCCAAATTAAAGTGGCAAGTGAGCAGATGTGAGCAAATGCTTATTTTTTATTGCTTAAGAAAATAAGTTGTTTAACACTAAATGGCCTTCTAAGGCTGCTGGACCGTCAGTATTTTAGGCCACGCTATTTTCAGTTTCATATACACAGAAGAGGTGATATAACAAGCTGTGATAAGAAGACAGGTTTGGTCCACCAAGAATAAACGTGCATGGCCAACAGGTGGATTGCTGTTCAGTGCATGAAAATATTGGCTAAAAATAGCTTGCTACAAAAACATAAAACCTTATAAAATGGGTTCAGCGAAGAATGCGGCAAACGTCTGTCATGAGCAGGGACGCTGTACCAGAGTTGGTTGCAAGGCACTGGTTCTCCAAGCCCATTCGGCTGCTCACATTGGCCCTCAGTGGGTTCAGAGGGTCTCATAATGCACCTTTTTCTACCGAAGCAGAAGGTGAAGGTTAAGGCTTCTGTAAAGAGTTCCCTGATTTCACAGGGGTATTCTTACCATCTCTCATTTGATTGCTTAATTAAAGCCTAGAAACCATAGCGCAGTGTGAGGATCACACCTAGGATTTCCAGTTCAGCTTTTATTTACTGTCAAGTGCCCCATCCGATGTCCACTGAAGGCAACGGGAGCCTTTCACTTCAGCTTCATTGACTTTTGGATCAGGCTGTAGTATATCCTACTTAAGAAGCCACAAGCTTATATCATCTTTAAAACTGGTTAGGCACTGTTTAATGGATCAGTAATGGCCAAGGGCAGAATAATTAAAGCAGTATCTCAGTGGACTTAAGGAATTAGAAGAAAATGGAGATTTATGGAAAAAAAATCGTTGTAAGAATAAAAACAATTTTCCTGCAATTGATCTGATATGCAGATGAGTGCACCTTTACTCAAATTCATCTCTCTCTTCTCTTACTTAACAGAGGACTTGACCCCAAACCCATTAAAACAGGGGAAAGAAGTGTAGGCATATCTATAACAATTCACACCTTTCTAATTCCACATGCAGCTTTCCTCATTTTCCTGTCTTCATCAAATACTTCTTTGGGTGAATAACAGTAATGCCCCAAATTGTGCATTTTTGAAGTGCTGTTGAAATATCAGATATTCTTGTCCCACTTGTATTAGAACATTGTGTTTCAGGAGTATGTTTTTTGACCTGGGACTCCACCAGCATTTAGTTCTTACAAACAAGGGGAGAAACTAAAAACGGTGAAAAAAAAAATGTGAATTTCTAAGCAGAGCATCCACGTTGGTATGGCACTGTTATTCCTGATCACATGAGGCTCAAAGTCACGGCAATATAGCAAGCAACATTACGGAAGGTTTTGGAGATCTTCTGTGCGGTAACCTAGAGTCTGCAACTTAATTAATTACAGAGGAGAGGTATACCTCAAAAATATTTACATATTCAAATCAAGTGATTAACCTGACACAAGAAGCATGGTGCCTTCTCAGTAACCAGTGGTGAGGTGTACCAAAGCAAGCTGAAAGTACACATGAAGTGTGCACACATGTTCACATGTGCCCATATTGCACACCCTGTTGTGGGTACCTTTGAATACAACCACTGTCTTTACTTCAAACCATTGATGGGAACTGGAGGGGTTACTGATCAAGGATAATCCTCCCACATAAAGACTGTGATGTGGGTAGTCACTGAATGACATATAATGGTACTGTGTTATTCAAGACTCAGGAGATGGAGCGACCTGCTGGAAACGTAAGTCAATACAGCTTTCCAAGTACAACAGAAAATTGCAATCACCCACAAACACATGCTTTTCTTCCAGGGCTACACCATTTCTGACTGCCAGATCAACCACCTAAACCAATGCGGACCAGTCTGGAGGAAACACAATAGATTGTCCTACATTGTACCTGAAGAAGGATTTTGCACTCTTTATTCTGTTTGGCCTCTCTAATCTACTCCACTATAGCTGGAAGTTTCTGAAGAAAATAGTTTTCATTTCAAAGGCTGGAATGAAGAACATACTTTATGCTGCCAGTCATGCCAGCCATTATTGATTGATTTGTGCAGTAAAGAAAGCTTGAAGTTGTTAATTGCTGTTTTCTGCTTGTGTGTATTTTTATGGTGTGAGCTAACGGCAGGAAGAGATGAGGATGGTTCTGCTGAAGGCCGAGAACAGTGCGGACTGCTAAGCAGTAGCATGTGTGAGCAGAAATGAATGACTGAGAAAAGAAGATCTAGCAAGATGTAATTAGCTTTGAACTACAGCTTCCTCTTCATTTTCAGTCAAATGTGTTCCGAGGAGTATGTGTCTTTTGTTGGGAAAATGCCAAGTAAAGACGGGTGGTAGCATTTGCACGGCAGTGGAGAATGAAGCTGAGCAACATTTCTAAGTTTCATTCCAAGATATTTGGACAAACACGAAAAACATTTTGAAAGTACTTATGGGCAGAGATTTTTTTTTTTCCTTTTTAAAGTTTTGCTCATTCTTAGGAAATTTTTATTCCATTTAAAAAAAAAAAAATGTAGAAAACTCTAAAATACCCATTTTTCTGTTTTAATTTTTAAAATTCCAGTGGCTTTAAATGAATGTCAACAAGGAAATATGCAGATGGTCATTCTGATTGTTTTCTCAAACAATCCAAAGAACAGAGTATTCAGTGGCTATTTAGGACTGCAGTATTTCCTTCCTTGGCTTCTCCATATCCAAATCCCCTCCACACTGATTCTATTGTACTTAATATCTCCCATTGTTCCTCCTTATTAGGGAGTTTTATTTCCGTCCATTGAATAAAATGACTTAATAAAAGGAAATTTTGAATAATATAGTCTTTTTATTCCGTATTAAATTATTTTCCACCTCTTGGGCCTAGGTGATTCATTTTATTTTGCTCCATTAATCAGAACATCCTGTTCAATCACTGGTGAAAATGAAATCTTAAGCAGAATTCAGCTGATACCATAGCAATTTTCCACCTGTACTCTCTCTCTCTCTCTCTCTCCACATCCCCACGCAGATGCTTTTCTCCCAGATGACAGTGGGTTTCCCTTTAGACAGTGGCTTTCATAGAATCATAAACTGGTTTAGGTTGGAAGTGACCTTAAAGAACACATAGTTCCAACCCCCCTGCCATGGGCAGGGACATCTCCCACTAGACCACGTTGCCCAAAGCCCCGTCCAGCCTGGCCTTGAACACCTCCAGGGATGGGGCTTTCAGGAATGGAAAACTTTCAACTTCTGTTTGCTCCATCCCTGACATTTTCAGCCGGGGAAAAGAGAAGACAAAGACCTTTCTCCAAATATGTTATGATCTCCTAGTTAAGAAGTCTTCCCAAATATGAGAGATGCATATATTGATGTTATGAGTAGAAATAAAAGTTCCATAATCTCTCCATCCATGAGGATTTACAAATCCAGTTAAGCGAGTTACATGAGTCATTATGCTCTTAAGGGCAAGTGGTAGCAAAGAG
The DNA here is from genome assembly GCA_013398815.1 of Ibidorhyncha struthersii. Taxonomy (NCBI): domain Eukaryota; kingdom Metazoa; phylum Chordata; class Aves; order Charadriiformes; family Charadriidae; genus Ibidorhyncha; species Ibidorhyncha struthersii. The sequence continues at coordinate 269,334 of VZSZ01001952.1, read as the reverse complement.
AAACTTCTGCTCAATTCCCTTTTGACAGCAAATGCAGCACTGTGATGCACGACAATGTTCACACAGACTCTGATGAGTGGTTTCACCATTCCAAACTGTTTAAAACACTCACACTCATAAAATGTTAAACAACTTTGCTTTCTCCTGCAGAAAAGTAGAGGGAACCTTCCTAATTCATTTGCAAAGGTCTGACTCGACTGCCACATTCATTGCACTTCTCAGTCAATTCCCATACATACAAAAACTTATTTCCCACCAAATATGCCCAAATTAGTTGTACAATTTGGTGAAAAGTGCATACAATCTATTGCACATAAAAGGACATGTGGCATTTGTATTCTAATACCAAATGTATTTGCAAAGTATTTTGAATTGTTTCCCAGAAATTATATGTGGATTTTGA
>VZSZ01001952.1:253685-268666 GCA_013398815.1 Ibidorhyncha struthersii | reverse complement strand
TAATTAGCTTTGAACTACAGCTTCCTCTTCATTTTCAGTCAAATGTGTTCCGAGGAGTATGTGTCTTTTGTTGGGAAAATGCCAAGTAAAGACGGGTGGTAGCATTTGCACGGCAGTGGAGAATGAAGCTGAGCAACATTTCTAAGTTTCATTCCAAGATATTTGGACAAACACGAAAAACATTTTGAAAGTACTTATGGGCAGAGATTTTTTTTTTTCCTTTTTAAAGTTTTGCTCATTCTTAGGAAATTTTTATTCCATTTAAAAAAAAAAAAATGTAGAAAACTCTAAAATACCCATTTTTCTGTTTTAATTTTTAAAATTCCAGTGGCTTTAAATGAATGTCAACAAGGAAATATGCAGATGGTCATTCTGATTGTTTTCTCAAACAATCCAAAGAACAGAGTATTCAGTGGCTATTTAGGACTGCAGTATTTCCTTCCTTGGCTTCTCCATATCCAAATCCCCTCCACACTGATTCTATTGTACTTAATATCTCCCATTGTTCCTCCTTATTAGGGAGTTTTATTTCCGTCCATTGAATAAAATGACTTAATAAAAGGAAATTTTGAATAATATAGTCTTTTTATTCCGTATTAAATTATTTTCCACCTCTTGGGCCTAGGTGATTCATTTTATTTTGCTCCATTAATCAGAACATCCTGTTCAATCACTGGTGAAAATGAAATCTTAAGCAGAATTCAGCTGATACCATAGCAATTTTCCACCTGTACTCTCTCTCTCTCTCTCTCTCCACATCCCCACGCAGATGCTTTTCTCCCAGATGACAGTGGGTTTCCCNGCAGTATTTCCTTCCTTGGCTTCTCCATATCCAAATCCCCTCCACACTGATTCTATTGTACTTAATATCTCCCATTGTTCCTCCTTATTAGGGAGTTTTATTTCCGTCCATTGAATAAAATGACTTAATAAAAGGAAATTTTGAATAATATAGTCTTTTTATTCCGTATTAAATTATTTTCCACCTCTTGGGCCTAGGTGATTCATTTTATTTTGCTCCATTAATCAGAACATCCTGTTCAATCACTGGTGAAAATGAAATCTTAAGCAGAATTCAGCTGATACCATAGCAATTTTCCACCTGTACTCTCTCTCTCTCTCTCTCTCCACATCCCCACGCAGATGCTTTTCTCCCAGATGACAGTGGGTTTCCCTTTAGACAGTGGCTTTCATAGAATCATAAACTGGTTTAGGTTGGAAGTGACCTTAAAGAACACATAGTTCCAACCCCCCTGCCATGGGCAGGGACATCTCCCACTAGACCACGTTGCCCCGGCCCCGTCCAGCCTGGCCTTGAACACCTCCAGGGATGGGGCTTTCAGGAATGGAAAACTTTCAACTTCTGTTTGCTCCATCCCTGACATTTTCAGCCGGGGAAAAGAGAAGACAAAGACCTTTCTCCAAATATGTTATGATCTCCTAGTTAAGAAGTCTTCCCAAATATGAGAGATGCATATATTGATGTTATGAGTAGAAATAAAAGTTCCATAATCTCTCCATCCATGAGGATTTACAAATCCAGTTAAGCGAGTTACATGAGTCATTATGCTCTTAAGGGCAAGTGGTAGCAAAGAGAAACTTCTGCTCAATTCCCTTTTGACAGCAAATGCAGCACTGTGATGCACGACAATGTTCACACAGACTCTGATGAGTGGTTTCACCATTCCAAACTGTTTAAAACACTCACACTCATAAAATGTTAAACAACTTTGCTTTCTCCTGCAGAAAAGTAGAGGGAACCTTCCTAATTCATTTGCAAAGGTCTGACTCGACTGCCACATTCATTGCACTACTCAGTCAATTCCCATACATACAAAAACTTATTTCCCACCAAATATGCCCAAATTAGTTGTACAATTTGGTGAAAAGTGCATACAATCTATTGCACATAAAAGGACATGTGGCATTTGTATTCTAATACCAAATGTATTTGCAAAGTATTTTGAATTGTTTCCCAGAAATTATATGTGGATTTTGAACTTTTTCAAAGAAGCCAAGCTCTTTAACAAAGAACTTCATATAATCTTATTAAATAAGGTTTAAAAAAAATTACACCAGCTACAAGCAGAGTTTGCCTCTTAGAATACACTCAATGGATTACACGCTGGCAGCAAGTGAGCTCTGTTATTGCATGAGTTAACGGTGTCTAACTTACCACAGCACATGACGTTATGAGTCAGCTCTACAAATCTGATGTAGTTAGGAAATTCTCCATAAAAACTGAAAGTGGAAAAGCATTTTCCCTGTCTACATACAGGAATCCATATACCTAATTCAGATTTCTGTTTTACTTTATATTTTACATTGGTGTATTGGCTCCCAGGCCCTTTTCTGTGAAGGTTCACTGGCATCTGCATGTATCATTCCAAAAGGCAGCAGAACTAGAATCTTATCCCCATTGGCTTCTATGAACTAGCCAAAATCAGAGTTGGGGTGAGTTTCAGGCTGGAAGGGTCCCCACGCAGTGGTCAGGTTCTGTCCTTCCTCTTTGTCTTGCAGTGGCAAGATGGGCTACGGAGGATTTGACCAGTGTTTTTAATGAAAGCGTTTCACCTGGAAGTTACTGTTGCCTGTTCATTAGCCATGTATGGTGATTTTAGCTCTATATTTCCATTTACGGTACTGTGAAAGTAAAGCTCATTTCTTCCTCCTCTTCACTTATGATTTCTTTACACAATATGAGGCCTTCTCTCATTATATAACAGAAACAGCCTTTCTTAGTATTATTGTTATTCTTTACAGTCTTAAATTAACCACTTTTTTCCCATGTTGCTAGCAAATTTCAGGAAATTCTGTCTTTTTTTTTATCTTTCCTCCTTTCAGAATAGGAGGGAGGTTAAGGTATACACCAAAGATTTTAACATTTGACACATTGGATTAAATCAAATCTCAGCATTTAATTGAAGGAAAATAAGTAAGTAAGTCTAAAATTTACACCGTCATTATATGTCCGTAGCTAGAATTAAGTGTTTAAAAGCATCAGCTGTTTTAGCATACACATGTTCACCTAAATTAACAATTACCAGTAACAGAGAATTGTGACCAAACCATGCATGTCTCTGACAGTAGATCCCAACAGCAGCTTTACAGGCACCCACCAGCTCCATGCCCTCTGCTTGATGCTTCTTAGCAGTTACCCATTCCTCTGCTCAGATGTGCTTCTCCATCCCTTCTCTTATGCCGAGTCTATCCACCCTGCAAGAGAAAAGGGCCCCACTATTCCTGAGGATGCTCGAAGACTACACACTTGTAGTCCTCCTGTAGAAAATATTTCACTTATACAGAATTCAGCCTAAATAATTGATAATATTGCAGAACTTGACAAACATATGGCTTCTTTTCACTTAAAAACTTCCAGCAGGTCTGTAATGTTAAAAACATATTACTCTTGCAAGCTTATTCTTTTTTGACTGTTCTTGAATGCCCAGCACAGAGGCCTTGTGTGAGCTACTAGGACTCTGCAAAAAGTAAGTATTCTTTTACAAATAAATTCAAATTAAATATAATCCTTTTAGCTTTGCCACTTTTCAAGAACAAATGTGTAGCAACTCTACAATTAGCTGCCATTTCTTCTCTATAATATTAAAGGAACTCACAGATCTTCAGTTGCCATTGAAATGTCTCTGTAAACTGTGCAACCTTTCACACAAAAGATAATTATGAAAGCGCTAACATTCATTTGACCACAACCAATAAATAATTTATGAACTGGGTGTTTGAAATTATGCAAATATTATAAATACTTTTTGTTGCCTGTACATCTGAGTAAGTATGATTCAGAAGAAAGTGTGCTATGGATTAATAGATTCAACATTTAGCAGATTTGCATTTTTACAGTGTTCTTTTCTTTGCTGGTTCCTACTATCTTTAGTATCATAGCTCGGAAAACAACTCCTGACAATACTGTCTCTAAGTGTATTTGAATATCCTGGCATCCCTATTCATCAGCCTCTTTGATGCTTAAAATATTTTTGCCTTCCTTCCAGAGCTTTTTATAATGGGAGAGAGAACTGCCAGTATCAAACGCACCACAAGCCTTTCGGCCCCCCTACCTCTTATATTTATTTTATATACTTATATATACACATACTTGATTTGCGTACTATTTTGCCGTAAGACTAGTTCTGGTGCTGCTGTGAATGTAATGCCAGCCTTTGTCCGTTTGACTATTGTTATGCTTATTGCCTAAGTACTGCATGAACATTGATTAATATATTTTAAAACCAGGATAGACCATTATGGTCAACTGGTCTGACCTTTGGCATGATGCAGGTTGTGGAGTTCTCCCGGCTAATTCCTGCAATAAGCCCCGTCATATATGACTAATAAACTGTGGTTGCACTAGTGACACTTTTTCACCACCATCCTTTAACCCATGGTCATGCAGAACAAAAGCTCATGCAAGTTACATCTGTGCAGAAGAGTATTAGAGTTGAGTGATAAAGTTTAGCAAATTCGTCTGTGCAGTGTGGCCTATTGCAAAGGTCAGAGAGCATTTTTTTAAGTCTTTGCAGCATTAGCGATAATTATTGTTTGATCTTCTGGCCTTCAGTCACAATGACAAAGTAGAGTTTTGCATTCTGGTTGTCACACACAGGAAATATGCAAAAAAAAAAAAAAAAAACCGCATTTACAGTGCAGTTTGCTAAGAAAACTGACAGAGCTCACAAGTGTTCTTACTTTGTGTCTTCCAGAGCATTTGTAATTTGCCTCAGTAAAATGACCTTCCAGTTCCAAGCAAATGCTTAAAATATATACAAAGGCTACATACATTCATCGCCCTGTGTAATGCATTTGCTGCCAAACCCCAAATCACAGGAAACACATGTAGTTTCATCTTCTGTTACAGCAATGAAGAGTGAAGCTGCAAGAACCACTGAGGCTTTATAAACTATTCAAGCAAGCCTGTGCTCTGTTTCATGCGACCACAGGTCTTCTGGTTGTCTTTTGACAAATCCATAAGAAATTCATGCCTCCATTTGGTTGGTTTCGTCTTCCCAGCCCAGCTGGATCCAAGATTCAGTGTGGAAATCAGTACGGATGCAAAATGGGCTGGCGTTGAGGAAATTGTTCACACACAACCCAGGATACTCCAGCTTGTGAGATCTGCCCAAGAAACTGGGTGACAGGAGTGTAGTATCTCTGCTTTACATAAGCTTTCCTGTTATGCTCCTCATCCAGTGAAAGGAGGATGCAATGATATTTTATGAAGAAAATACTCCAGCGAACAGAAAAATTGATCCATGGAAATTTAAAGTTCTCCTGCAATAAAAGCTTCTTTTTTTTTTTTCAAAGACGCTTGCTGACTTCTATAGGAGTCAGCGAGCTCCCCATACACAGGACGTTTGGTCTTTAACTCACCAAAGGTCACCACTCTGTATGGAGAAAAGCACTAAGGACAGAAGCGGTCCCAACAAGTATAAATAGTTTTCAGCACACATTGGGCAACTATTTGGAGAACAAAAATAGTCTGTGTGCAAGGCTGTGGGGGTGGGTAGGGGTAGTACAAGTGCCAATTCAAAGCCGGAGACTGGCTGACNCATTTGGTTAAGCCAATCAGTGGAAAAAATGACAATACTGTCTGGCATGGGATACAGGTGTTAAAATACCTTTATTAAAATAGAGGAAATAACACCTATTAGGAAGTGACCCTGAACTCACATGTTTTATTATGGGTGGGAGAAGGCATTTTCCTTTCAGCATACTGTAAATGCTCTTGTTTCTTTCGTGGTATTTAACAGTAGGAATGGGTGCAATCTGTTTTTATTGCATACAGTTTTGTTGTAGACTCATGGAGTGCGGAGCAATGACTTAGCAGGTTCCTTTTTTTTTTGATTTTTTTTTTCCCCCGGAAATTTAGCCAAATCATAAAAACAAACTTTTAAAAAACTCCAGTGGCAACTTTCCAGCAACAGTGTGTGAGGTTGTTCTTGTAGAGCTATAAAGAAGGAGGAGAAGAAAAATCATCAGTCAGACAAATTCGAGCTCGACGACCTTCTTCGGAGTGCCTTCTGAGAAATGACATTCTTCTCTACCAAGCAGGAACGAAGGCGCTCAGGAGGAGGGAGCGAAACCTCACTCCTGCTCTTCTGAAATGTGTCCTTGCTGCTGACTGCGTGCACACTGAGCTGTGGGTGCAATCGTGCATATCGAGCACCCACAACCATACAAAAACGCTTCAAAAGAGTAGTCAGTGCCCGCTCCTCCATCTCCAAATGAAAAGCACACTGGGTGATTCAAGATGTGTGTTTCTGCTCTGGGCTTAAACAAGAGAGCATTATTTCAGAACGATCCCAAAAATATGTTCCTAATATGCAGAGATGAAAGAGTATTTCACATACAAGAGGAAACATTAAAATGTCCATCCATTTTACTTCACGTTGTTAAACACTCAGGCTCTGATTCAGGAAAGCATTTCAGCACGTACCTAAGTGCTAATGCCTGAACTGGAAGAATTAGACCATCCAGGAAAAGGAGATACAACTTGCAAACAACAGTTAGTGTCTGCATATACGTGTGTATGTGCATGCATGTGTATACTATTCACCAGGAAAGTAAGATGCTGAAATCAGGGATACTTAGAAGACCAGGGGGTGAAGGAAATACGAAATTAGGTATCATTTTTGCGATATATTTTTAATCAGAAAAGCAAGTCTAATTTGTGTCTGAATGTGAGACGCTAAAGAAAAAAAGAAAGTAATTCTGCTCTGTGTTCAACCCAGCAAGATGTCTCTGTGAAAAGGGAAACAGAATTCAGTGCTATGCAACCCATCCGAGATCGTTGGTGAATTTGGTAGTGTTCAGGGAACAGAAAAAAAAATGCCCGTGGCTTTGGGGGTAAACTGTTTCCTGAAGAGGGGTGGATAAAGAGCTTTGTGATTGACTTCTCCGTTGATTGCAGTGAGGCGGTGAGGTTTAGCACAACTCCCTCCCTGCAACGGGCACCTTTGCAGCCCGGTGCAGGTTCACAGGCAGCGTGGTGGCCATGCACAGCCCGAGGGACACAGACATCTACCGGGCAGGGAACAGCTCACAGTTATCTTGCAAGCTACGAAATGGAAAAATGTGTTGAGAGACCCACTGCATGCCTGGGGGAGACGGGAAGAAGAGCAATGGAAGGGGCAAAAAAGAAGGTCAGGGCTACCATGGACTGCTGAGGTATATCCAAGATATTTTTACATGGATAAGCACAACTAAGGTCAGCCTGGCCCTGAGAACCAGGGACACATAACCAGGGCTTAGGAAAACAGTTCTCCAACAAAAGAGCTCCAAGCTTTTAAGGCTGTGCACGTTAAAAGCTGCATATTTTAGAGTGTTTTCACACTTTTGTTTCTGTAAGTGGAAAACTTTAATGATCATTCTTTCTCTTCTTCACTCTTACATTGGTTCTGCATTCAGCAGTCTTTTTGGCACAAGCAGTTTCTTCAAAAGGGACTTTTAGGTTTGTTTTCTGTTTTGTTGGAAACCATGCATCCGCTGTGAAACATTGGAAAGAGCTAGGAGCAATGATACACTTATGATTGTGTTGGTAGAGACACCAGTGTCTACGGGTCTGAGAATCTGGGGTTTGTGGGTTGGGAGGCGGATTTCTTTCCTTTCCTCTGCCAACCTCTGACTGGCCCTTTCTTGCCAATCCCTGTCCCTACTATTATGCTTAGTTTGATTTTCAGAGTTTATCTACGGCAATGTAATAGAGAAAAGATGATTCATGGTCAAAATTCAGATATCTAGTGGTGTACTCATATTTTCAATTCAGCATTGCTCAGTTTTGTTTCTTTAACTGGTTTTCTTGAGAGGGCATCTGCCTGCAAATTGCAGTGGATTCAGTTCTTCAAAATGTAGCATATGAGTGGGAAAGCTTAATGCTAGGATTTCCAGCCTTTCCACAGCTAACCTAGCTGTACAATGACAAAAAAAAATCTCCAATATAAAATACTGCCAAATGACCCCACTCCCTATTTAGTCAAAAGGACCAAAAATTTACTTATGTATTTTCAAACGTCAGAGACTGATATTGTACCCTCATTTCTTTAGTGGAGAAAACTCAAGAAGATATGATACTGCATAAAATGCAAGGTAAAGTACAATGTATAGTCTGCAAAGGAAAAAGTAACTTTTGGGGAAGACAAATTTCCCTAGGTTTCAGTGAGATAAAATAATCTTCTGAAAAATTGACTACCATGTTTTGGCTGTGAGCATTAGAAAAATACCACAAATAAAATATTTGCATGGCTTATAAAACACTCAACTTGAATATTAAAAGCATCTGTTTTCAAGGAATATACTGTAATTAAAAGGACTTGAAGTGAATCAGAAGTTCGGATTCCCCCAACATTAAGCATGTCATAAACAAGTTAATTGATTGGTTCAATATACAAAGTAATGGATGGACTGCTGCATTACAAGGAAATCATTCTCTCCTGGGGCTCTGTGCCTCACATAAACCACATCAGTAAAGTAGAAATGGTTCACTGGCTTAGCCTACTCTCCAAGATTGCATTAAGCTAGATTACTACTGTAGCATGATATGGAGGATTATTCTGTCTTTCGTTATGTGGATTTGTGTGTGAGTGTGTATAGGTCCTGGAGCTTTACATATTTCAGTCCTGAAGAGAAGCCAATATAGGAAACCAAGATCTACCCCATACAGGTCTTATTTGCCATTGGTATGAGAGATTATCTGGTATATGGGACAGCAGAAAAAAAAAAAAAAAAAAAAAAAGAAAGAAAGAAGAAAAAAGGTGAAAAATAATAGGGTAAGTATCATTACAATACCATGAGGGAATTCAATGGGTACTTTGGGTTGTGCCCTGAACCCCTGCTGTTCTTTGAAGAAGCTCCAAATATCAGTGAAAACCACCCCTGGAAATTTTCCTTGCACCTCTGAGACCAACAGCGTTTGAGGACTTCATTAGAAGCACAACTGGCAAATGATGATGGCAATGCAAAACGTTTTGTCATTATAGCACCTGCGACCTGCGGGTCTTCTCTGGATACACTGTGTCTGTCACACCGTCCTGCTGGGCACATTTTGTGGATAGAAAAATGCAGCCTTTTCCTCGCCTATGAAAAGCTGGTATTCGAAGTTGTTTCTTTTGCACCTGGTCCGAAGAGGGAGTCGTGTTCTTCTGGGAAATCTCCTACATTAGGAAGAAACAGCAGTTCTGGAAGCAGTTTGGGATTTTGTAAGGATTTTAGAATACTCTTTGAAAGGACAAATCCTGAATGCCATGCACAGAAACGAACATAGTTTCAAGCATGTGTCACTTTCTTAGGTGGGTAAATGTGCCGCCTGTGAGTCACCTAGGCATCCTGGCAACGGCATCCTGGCTTGTATTAGAAATAGCGTGGCCAGCAGAAGTAGGGAGGTGATTGTGCCCCTGTACTCAGCACTGATGAGGCCACACCTCGAGTATTGTGTCCAGTTTTGGGCACCGCAATACAAGAGAGATATCGAGGTGCTGGAGCGAGTGCAGAGGAGGGCAACGAAACTGGTGAAGGGCCTAGCAGACAAATCATATGAAGAGAGGTTGAAGGAGCTGGGACTGTTCAGTTTGAGGAAGAGAAGGCTGAGGGGAGACCTCATCACACTCTACAACTATTTGAAAGGACACTGTAGAGAGGTTGGTGCTGGTCTCTTCTCACAGGTAATTAATGACAGAACAAGAGGGAATGGCTTCAAGCTCCAACAGGGTAGGTTTAGACTGAACATTAGGAAAGAATTTTTCACAGAAAGGGTGGTTGGGCATTGGAATAGACTGCCCAGGGAGGTGGTTGAGTCACCATCCCTGGATGTGTTTAAGAGACGTTTAGATGTGGTGTTGGCGGATATGGTGTAGGGGAGAACTTTGTAGAGTAGGGTAGATGGTTGGACTCGATGATCCCAAGGGTCTCTTCCAACCTAGACAATTCTATGATTCTGAGCCCACCTTCTTCCACCTTACCCTTTTCTCCTTGTTCAGCTCAAAGACCTTTTTGCACTGATACTTGCAAGTATAATTGAAGGACAGAAGGAAGAGTGCATGAGAGCAACGTACATCCCATTGAGGTGACTCTAAACCTGTGTTTGCAGGCCTGCCAGAACCTCACCTGAATCCTGGGGACTCCTCAATCCCAGCAGAAACATTCACTCTCCAGTTTATAATCATACCCTGACTCAGACAGCCTCTTCTTGCAAAACTATTGCAAAGCCCCCGCTCATTTCGAAGGGATCTGCCCTCAATTTGTTCATCACAGCAATCTGAGCGTTCACACAGCAAGAACACAGTGTTGCTGCGTGTATGCAAAACGTGAAATGTAATGGGAAAAGGGGTAGCTTTCGCAATTGCCACGCTCCTAGACCCAGTCTTGGCAGCAGCCATTTTAGCAAAGCACTGGAAAAGCAACCATTTTGCAGAAAACTGTTTTCTGTGGCAACAGAGAGATAGAGGAAAACTTCATCCTTGCTTTGATTTGGAGCTAAGGAAACAAAAGCATATTAAAGGATTCAGGCAGTTCATAGCTCAAATATAGAGGCTTTTGCCTTTTCAGTAAATTTCAGAAAGAGTCGTCAGATGTTAGTGTGCAAAGAGAGCTGCTAATTCTAAAATCTGTTTAAATTGTTCAACTTACGTTAGACTTGAAGGGATTCTGCTTTGCACTGAACTCATCCTGCCAGTATCACAGTTTTTATACTACACTTTTAAACGGTTGTAACCAGCTGTGAGATTATAATGAGTCCATAGTGATTATAGAGCCTGATCCAACTTCTCATTGAACTTAGTGGCAATCTTCTTGTTGACTTCAAAGGCAGTTGGACCAAGCCCTAAGTTAGGACTTCAAAATGTCAAGTCCTGTGAAAATTCCATTGTACAAGCCAATGATAAATGCAAATGCAGATAATGCACCAAAGAAATATTAAAGTTGAAGACTTAAACCCCCCAAAAGCAAGAGAACTGTAAATTAATCCTATCATAGCAAATTATCCCAGCCCTCCTGGGTGGCACTTGTAGGCTACATTGCAGTCACTTGCTTTTTCTTTATTGAAATTTTAATTGTATTTCTTTTTTCCTATTTTCCCTGCTATTAAACAATATATTAATTCGCTGCTGTGCAGAGCTTTTGATCTGGCTGACCTTTGGAACGTACCAACGTGTAATGATAGCAACCCTCCGCAGCCCAAGCAAGATCCGCCTGAAATTCTAATGACAACTTTGAGCTCCCTCTCCCTGAGCTTCTTTGATGGCGTTAGCTTGACTGCCAAAGGGAACAAAGCCTTTTTCATGACACACTATTCCCTGCAGGAGCAATGAAGAAAAAGATCATTCTTGAAACTCGAGCCTAATTTGATGAGCAAGTATTTACTCCAGAAATTACTTTGAGGAATAGATGACTACTGCAAATGTGCTGAGGCAGTTAAGGGCTGGTTCAGAGTCAGCGGCTGTCCTGCAGCAAAAACGGTATTTTTTGCTAAATACATGGGATTACATTTTATGGAGAAAAGCTATGAAATAGTGCGGCCACTCATTTGACACCTGCCCTTCCAGGCATGCATGCGCATCCTACCATCTACAGCCATTTACACACCAGTACCTCAATCCTCCATCCACAAAATATGAGGACAGCATAGTGGATACTTCTCAGGAGGCTTGAGAGATTAATGACTTTGAATCTTATAAACACCCTGGTACTGTGTTTAATAGAGCCACATTAGTAGCAAAGATAGATTTGAGGTTTCTTCTTGGAGGTTCTGGAGAAGAGAGCATAGCATCTCAGTCTGTCTTAATCCACTAGAGGAAGGGAAAGGGTCTTGTCCTAATGTTCATTCTTAGTTAAAAATCTGTTCTTGTGGTATATATCAGCACAGTATGTGCCATTGATAAATAATTTTTCTTGGCAGTGAACCAAAATGTTCAAACTTTTCAGGTCTCTCCATATGATGTAAGTATTTCAACAGGCTAGAAAGACATGCTGCTAGAAGGGCATGCATGACAGGACATATTAGCAATTCATCTGCAAATTATTTGATTTCATCTGAACCCTGTTCTGATTAACCAGGGAGAAAAGCATTGCATTAGATGGAACATTGCTTGAGAATGAGCAAAGAATTGTGTTAGATAAAATCCTCTCCTGCCTTTTCTTTTTGTTCCTTGCTAGCTCTTTCTAAAGAATATTAGCAACTACACTGGTATATTATGTTCTTCTGACTCTTTTTGTACTTAACAGTGTGCTAAACAGTGTTACGAATAAATCAAAGGCTAACATATTTCTACCTTTTAACAATAACACGTTACACTTGTCTTCTCTTTTACTGCTTTCTGAAATCTAGATCAATTGACATCATCTTTTTGTAAGCATAAAAGGCATTCTGTCCTCCTTCTCTGTTTGATATCCTTAAGCTATTATTATTATTTGTTTGTATTACAGTAGCGATCAAGCCCCAGTCAAAATCAAGACCCACCATAATATGCACTGAACACAGCACAGCACAATATCAAACACTCCTTTTTCCCCAGAAGTTTATATTGTAGTAAATGACAGAAATGTTATAAAATAATCCCTGTTTTAAAAGTAGGGTAGCAAAGTGTAGGTCTTTAATGATATTTAGGTATTTAATTCTCTTTGCACAAGGAAACTGTATTTAATGCTGGGGTCCACAGGCTTTCTGTGTGTCTGCCACAGGTTGTGAATACATGGCACAGAGACAACCCAGAGTAGTTGCTGGGTACTACTTGGAAGTATTTCAGATACAATGATTAATACCTGCTAATTTCTCATTTAATGCAACCCTTTGCTCTGTTTTGAGCAGTGACACACTCAGTGAAAAGCTCTTTTCCTTTTCTGGCCGAAAAGCAGCTGGATTTCAGCACTTTTCAAATACCTTCAAGAAGCTGAGATGCAATGTTTCAGCATTTCATGGAAAGTCTGCAGTTAGACTGGACGTGGACCTAGATCATCGGTCCTGGTGCCAGGAGCATCTTCTTAAGTATTTTCTTGATAAACCTCCTCTATTTAATGGACTCAAGGTAATTCTCTATAAAAGATCAAAATCTCTCTATTGTGTATGACTACAAACAGTTGCTCAAGCATTCAGAAACCTGCACGTCTCTTTCATCTTGGAGGTATGTTATTACTGCTTTTGCTTAGGAATCCCAGTTGCTGCTGGGCATTTGTGCCGTTCAGCTGTTACAGAGTTAGGGTGGAAGACAGAGAAGCATGCAAGAGCCGAGGTTTAGGGGCACGGGGCGCAAGAACAGGGGCGTAAGGTTATGGTATGACAGTGTCAGCCATGTGGCAGCTATAAAGCACACAAAGTACCTTTCTGCTCAGGAAAGCCACAGTGACATGGGAACAGATGTCGCTTATACTAATCACATTGAACTGGGTGGTCAACTGCTACTGCTAAAGGGCAAGTATTGCATGGGGAGTTGCTAGTTACGCTTGTGCTTCAGAATTTTTTGTTTCCTATAGCACTGCCTTTGATTAATTACTGTTCACTTCGCAGAACCTGAATGTGATCTGGATGGACAGAAACAAGTTTCTCAAATCTCATATATGTAGCTCACATGATAAATTTTCCTCCAGCTCTGTCTGACAGGAGCTTCAAATCTAATGAGACCTTTCTGAGATTTCATTGGCAGCTACTTAAACTCAGAAGGCAAGGGAAAAGAAGTGGTGAAAGCAGGCTAATGTGGAAACTTGATAGAGACATTTCAGAACCGTAGTGGCGTATCACTCTCCATCCTTAACATTTCCCTCCATGGAGATGAAAGGAGCTTGTGCAAATGTCTGTCAGACAGAAGAAGTTGATATGGTGTATATCATAACTCTGCCCTGCAAAGCATGGCCATGCAGAAGGTACATGGCCAAACAAACACAAATTTTTGAACACGCAGGAGTGAAATGTGTCCAAAGTCTATTCCTTCCAGTTAGACCTTGGAAACATGAATCAGGGAACGAATGTGCCTTTGCACCCACCCACCAACCTGTTGTGTCACCGTGCAAGAGGATCTGAAGAGTAGCGTAGAGCATCCTGGCTACCATACTGCTCCCTTGGCCCCATCCGAAAGCCTTTCAGGATGAGTGCTGGGGCCTCCATCTGCGCGGGCTCTGCTGGATGCTACTGCAGGTTTTCAGATGACCTGTGAGCAGGGCACTTGTCCCTTGGACTTAGTATAGCAAATGTTTGCCTCTTTTCTGTTTTGTGGCACAAAACATGGTATTTAATTCTCTAACCAAACATATGACAACATTCTAACATTGTCAGTATAACATGCAGAGTATGAGCAAGCTGGTCCTTTAGTGAGTAACCAGTCGAGAGCGTTGCTAGTGTGCTTGAAATTTTCCCTTTACCATCAGCAGGAACCTTTGCCTAAAAAACATGGTTTATACAAGAGAATGTCGCAGGACAAAGAAATAGAGCAAACAAATACATCCAAATCTAAGACTGATTAGCAATGACTCGTAAATTAGACTTGACCCTATGGTCTTGGAGGTTGGTCTTCAGCTCCTGCAAGCTTCCTGGACACATCAGGGAAGTCTCCATTGTTTATATAATTTTATCCCTTTTAGTGAAATAACAATAATGTTCTCCTCATCTTTTGTCTTGGCTATTTCAACTGTGAATTCTCTAGACCCAATGCCTCTTATTTCATGCTAGTACAGTAGGACTCCAATCTTCATTAAGGTTTCTTTGAGCTTCTGTAGCTTTATCATTTTCTGTCTCCTTGTTCAATGGGAACCTTAAATCATAGAATCATAGAATCGTTAAGGTTGGAAGGGACCTTTAAGATCATCAGGTCCAACCATTAACCTAACCTGACAAAACCACTTCTAAACCATATCCCCAAGTACCACGTCGCCCCTTTTTTCAAACACCTCCAGGGATGGCAAATCCACCACCTCCCTGGGCAGCCTGTTCCAATACTGGATAACCCTTTCAGTGAAAAAACTTTTCCTAATATCCAACCTAAACCTCGCCT
>VZSZ01001952.1:238808-253263 GCA_013398815.1 Ibidorhyncha struthersii | reverse complement strand
CCGGCACTTGGCCTTGTTGAACTTACTGTTGGCCTCAGCCCATCGGCCCAGCCTGTCCAGATCCCTCTGGAGAGCCATCCTACCCTCAAGCAGATCAACACGCCCGCCTAGCTTAGTGTCATCTGCAAACTTACTGAGGGGGCACTCGATCCCCTCATCCAGGTCATTGATAAAGATGTTAAAGAGAACCGGAAGATGTTAAAGAGAACTGGAAGCTTATACATAAACTTATAAAGCATACATAAAATTATAAAGCTTATACATAAACTCCAGTCATTCTTTCAGTGTTTCCTAAACATCCTGAACAACATTTTTAAGATGTTTTTAAGACTCTGTGAATTTTGTATTAGTATTCAATTTTCTGAAGGTCATAAAAGAACCAAACCTGATCTAAAATATCAGCATAAATTCTCCTGGATCTGCATTTCCTTGAACTGTTTTGAGCAGAGCTAAGTAAATGTGATCATTTAATGTTCAGGGTACGCATTTTTTTTCACCACAGTTACTTTAGCTCATATCTGGGAAGGAAATAATAAAAGGCAGGCTACAGCAAGTTAATTTTTGGAAACATAATGATAAAAAACCTGTTGACAATAAAAATTAAGTTGGAAAAAGACTGTTTCTCTTTCAAAGAAAAGATGTCTACTTGCAGCTGCTTTCAGATGTTTAAACTGTGCTTTCTCCAGCCCCTGACCCACTTTCAAAGAGCTTTGAAAAAATTGTCAGAGGAAACAAAGATGTGTTTTTCATGGAATTTGACATTGTACGTCCAGTACATGGTAAAGGAAAAATGTCTGCTATCTACTTGAACCTTTTTCCTGCCGTGTCAGTCTGATGAGAAAAACTGCATCTTGAAGACAAAAAGAATAGGGGGTTAAGAACAACACAAGAGATTGATTAACCCTGTGTTGTTATCTAGCAAGTGTCAATAACGAAATGCTACCGGGCTCCTGCATTGTTTCCTCCTAAATTTCCAGTCTCACACCTGTCACATCTCAAGATAACTATCCATCACGGAGTCAAAGTGGCAAACAACTGTGTGGTCCCTTGATAAGGAATAGTGACACAATTTGTCTCCTTCTCCTCCCACAGATTGCAACTAATGGGCTAACAGCAGGTTACAATAGCACAAGATGGATTTGAATGACTGTCAGTGCTGGAAAGCAAGCACAGCTGCAGAATAGCCTAAAGAAACACTTCAGTTTAGTTGAAAATCTGAAGCAACGTACAAAATTGAAACCTAATCAATCCGCTTTAAAAGGATTTAATGGTAGTCTTAAAAGTTAATTATTGCACATATTGGAGGGTTATTTATGACGTGCTCTACCCTGTTAATGGCAAACTATTGCAGAAGCCAAGACACAGCTCCAGCACAGCAAATAATATTACAGTGGAAGCCAGAGCAATAAGAGAGTATTAAAGACTACAAAATGCCTGTCTGGGATCACGTGGCATTTTCCAAATGGATTCCATGGCATGACATTTAGAAATGTTGAGTTTGTAACATGAAAATATGAAATCAAAGTAATGTACAAATAGCAAAGCTAGGAACTTGGAACAAATTCCCCTCCAATTCAACAAAGTTTTGTTGGACCTCATTTTATTTAAGGTTAGAACATACATTTTCACAACAATAATTACTCGAAATTTGTTCAAGCCCTCCTCTTTCCCAAGCTCCCTCTGCTAAATATCTATGAATATAAATCTATATTCATAATGAGGAGTGGTATTTCAGTCAGACAGGCCCAACAAATAACATTGAAGTGGATTGAGAGGTAAAGTACATATCAGTGATTTAAAAGGAAAACAGCTGCTACAGTAGTTATCCACAAGCCAGAAATTACAGATGCAGTAAATTCAGTCTCGTGGTTATTCTGAAAAGAAAACCTAGTACATTAAGATGTGATAAATACAGACCCAAGGTGGTCAAATTGTTCTCTACAAAAGAGGTCTAAGTCTTAATTCTCCAAAAAACACAGAGACTATGTTTAGAGAGGAGACATTGCTTTATTCTGGCCAGGGTGCACAGTGGAATATTTCCACAAATCATGCTCACCCCATGCAGGTTTCCTCGTCGTATTTATACACTAAAGTTATCAGGTAGTACACTCCCAGTTACAATGACTGGTTAGTAATTTACATATGATTATAATATTTGCTGTTTCAATCTCCTCAGTCACTGTGCCGGAGCAAGGGAAGGGTCTTCACCTGGGCGAGGGTCTTCTTGCCCTGTGGGTGTGATTTTTAGTATTATAGTGAAGATAGTTCATCTTAGGACGCTCAGAATTTTCATTTTTCTGACAAGCTAGCTAGGCCTTTCAAAAAACGGTAGATTAGTAACATCTTCAAGGTTCGTATGCTCGCCTGCTCCAGGATGTATAACCTCAAAGAAAGACAATACCTGCTTTCCTTGATTAGGTGTTCTTTCTCATACGACTCAAGGATATTATCCTGATTATCTATGAGAATGTCTCAGAAAGTTCCTCTATTAATTAGCCCAGATACTTGTGAAGAAACATTCCCAAGGCCAACCACCTGGCCAAGTACAAAACAAAATGGTTACCCTGTATCAGAAGTTCAGCTAATGCCAATAGTTAACAGGCCTAAATAACTTTAGTTCTAACAAAAATGGCTAACATTCTAACTATAAGACAACAAAATAATCTTAACTCACCGCCACAGTAAGACCGTGAGAAAACCCCTAAAACCCAGTCTACCTTCACACATAACTTTTTTCTTTAAGCTTACTCCAGGATCTGGAGAAGGAGCTAGTGCAATTGTCCTGGTTTTCAGATCCTGAGCCGAAGCATGGAGCCTCAGCTCCATGAACACCAACATGTCCGTGACTTGGCTCAAGGAAGGACGTGCCCCTTGGCACCTCTGTAAGGGAGGCGGGAAGGGATTAGCTTTGAGGAAGAAAGCATGACCCCTGTTAATATGGGAACTTGGTACCGCTGCTGGATCTGCCTCTGATCCCCGTGTTCTCAGTTGCCAGAGTCCTGTACACCTCTCTTTTCAGCCTGACTTCAATTTAACACCTTCCATTTCAGGTGAGGGCCGTGTTGAACAGAAGCCAACAACATCTGGATTGCATGATACTGACATCCACGTAGGAAGGTAGGAGGCTTTAAAAAAAATCCCCAGGATGGCTTCACACCTGAAAATGATTGTCCTCCATTTATTAGGCACCCCCTCTCTCTCATGCTTTTTGTTCTCAAACTACCAAAAAAATGCAAATGAAAAGGGTTTCCTTGGGGAAAACAATGTAGTACAGTTCCCAGAAGTATTTTGCTCATGGAGTGTAGACTGAGGCAGAATATTACCAGGCTGCAGAGAGCAATGAGATAAGCAGATGATTTGGGCAGGAGGCTCAGCTTGTAACCCCTTGTGAGGAAAAAAACATGGCCCTGCCTATTTTAACAGCAAGCAGTGCAGGAAGCCAGCACTTTTGCAATGCACAATTGCAGGGGAAGAACGGGGTGACCTTGAAGGGTGAAGATAGAGGAATGTGATGAAATTTTATAGTGTAAAGTGCAACAACATGAACTTGGGGGCTAATAGCAGGAATTCCTGCTATCAGCTGGAGTTCATCAGTTGGAAATAATACAGCAGGAGAAAGACTTTGGTAGACTAATTACACACTATAATTATGAGTTAGTAATACTGCAGCCGTAAAAAAATGCTGGGGTGAGGTACTTCTGTAGAAATGCAGAAGTATTCACTCAGTCGTACAAAGCACCACTGAAATTACATTTGGACTATCGCGTGCAGTTGGGACCAGCCAGACAAAATGTTCACCAGGACCGGCACATGAACTGGGACAGCCTGCTAAGACAGGCAAGGAAACCAAGAGCCTGTGTCATGAACGGGAACGAAAAGGGTCTGGCTTCTTTTAGTTTGCAAAACCAGGGCTGAGGAGGGATATCAATGCAGTCTATAAATACCTTAGTAGTAAAGAACAACTGCTAGTGAAGGACAGTGTTGGCACGAGAACAAATGCATATAAACTGCAATGAGTGTATGCTCAAGTGTATGCTTGTAATCAGAGGACTATTCCCAGCCATTAGGGGATTCTGCAAACTCTTGCAGTAGGAATAGAGAAGTCTGCAAACTGAACTGCTTTCCATACGGACATTTTTTTCGCATTTCCTAAAGTGACCGCATGACCTAAACATATAATTAGGTCTAGGACAGCAGGTCCTAAACCTGGTGGCCCAGGAAGTACTTTTCCAGGGATAAATCCAGTAACCCAGTGAATGGGAGGCTGAGACTTGCGATCACAAACCTTAGCTTCACACCTTTGACAAGTCATATACTGGGGGCATACAGATATAAACCAAGTTACATCAGCTTTTTTTCACTGGGCAGCCCAGGTTGCAGCTGCCCTCTGAGAAGCTTATAAGTTCAGCTGATGAGGGAAGTAGAGACAACGTACTGGTTTCCTTCATCCCTTCCCACTTTCCAGCCATATTCCCCCTATTTGAAATGTATTGAACTTCCCTACGGTCTGGAATTACAGCTAAGGACTCCGTTCAACTCAGCTTTAACTGAGTCAAAAAAAAATCCTGAGAGATGATTTTTTTTTTTTTCCTGGGTCCCACTTAATACATTACTACCTCAATTCACTTAAGGGTGCTTTATTTCAGATTTCCTTGTTACTTGCACTCAAAAGTGACAGCAAGATTCAAGCCCTTACCTTCTTTTCCATACCTACTCAAGGCAGGACAAAAATGTGACCGTGACAAAAAGGGGAATGCAAAAGTGCCTTGTTGAATTAATGTAATAAAAACCTACAGCACTGGAATAAAATCAACAATCACTTTCGTGTGTGCCCTTTCAGCACAATGCAGAATAAAATTCTACCTTCATTGGTTAACGTGGCAGCATAAGCAGGTTGTGTAAAAGCAACCAACCTTTGCGGGGACAAATGAAATAAACAGTAGCTATGCTCTGACATCCAAAATCAGAATTAATGCTTCATGTAAGCTGTGATGATACCTGCCTGATAAATGGCAGAACCTTGTGATTAAAAAAAATGCATCACATAATTTTGGAGGTTATCATGCCAATTTGACCACCTGGCTTTTTTGGAATTATTTCTACCATTCCATTTCACAGAGCAACTTCAGACAGACAGTATTATTTGACTGCATGCAGAAGGCATAAATAGCTTTTTCCCCCTTTCAAATGTCCATTTTTCTTCTCTAAAGCTGGCAATAATTACTGACTCGTACTGGAAAGCTACCCATTTTAAAATCTGATTTATCTCAACTTTACATAGTTAAAAACGGTATTTTACATTACTGGGGAAGGGAAACATGGTGTCCCCATATGAATCAGTCTTGACTTATACCTTTTGAGGGACCCAGGGCACAATACCTTAAAATTATATTTTCTGTTCTATTTTACCTATTTTTTTGGACTTTCTTAGGGCAGCAAAGACGTTAAGGTGCTGTTTCCAAGAGGAGCATTCCTGTTTTCTTCTGTGTCCCAGACTCTCAGCTGAGACATGAGGAAGGACACAAAGCATACAAGGCCTGTGCAGAATTCATAGTATGGATGTGTAAAGATAACCTGCATAAGTCAATTATACCTTTGCTGCGTGTGACTAATGTGGCTATCTATCATACCTTCTTTCTGACAAACCTTCATACTGTACCCGCTATCATTTTCTTTCCCTTCTTTTCAGATATTGATGCCTGTAGCGATACCCATGTGAACAGCACGGTACAACAATTACAGACACATGAGTTATGTTCTGCACTTTGTTTGATCAACTACCTGTTTTATAGACATGATTAGAAAATTTATATTACGGCCTTAGGATCCCATTTTATGTTCCACTTTTCTGGACAGATGTTCAAAAACCATAAAAAATGGATTTCTTTAAGTGTTATTACTGGTAAGCTATTGCAGTGTTAACATCATCTGTATTGTAGCAACGGAAACCCCAGGAATGCATCTTCTCTTTCTGTCTCTTTCTCTCTTTAAATTTTATTTATAACCTTGCAAAATACTTGCATCCACATAACCCGCCCTTGCCGACTTGCCAGAAGATTAATGATATCACGGTGTTCTTGAGAACAGAAATGTGTCTACCACCCTGCTGAATAATCTCTCTTTTTGCAGGTAAAAAAGTGAGATGGGACCCGCGGTGGGGAGAAAGGACGGTGTGCCACGCAGAACTGGCACACGAGCAGTTGTGTGTGTCCCCCCCTGCCCCGGTGCTAATTACGACACACTCGTCCTGCAATGTTAATCAGCACTTCCACTCTTGTGCCTCACCGGTTGTTTGGGATAGAGGCCAGCTCACCGTCAGATGCTAAACAAATATCCTCCATCACATGGGGGAGGCTGCACCACCACAAAAAGGCACCAAAAGGGACAACCACCCCGAAAATGCGTTTGGTGCCAGCGGCACGCCCNGGTCCCAGTGCAATTTTTTTTTTTTTCTTACAGTGGTCATGTTGTCTAATCCCTTCATACAGCTTTCCTGCCACAAAATACCTGAAAAGTGCATTTTAAATGGATTTTGGTTTGTTTATTCTAACCCCTTTGTAGTCTTTGCAATAGTGTGGTTAGTGGGGAGGTCAGCTTTTGCTTGTCTGGGAATGGAAGGAGAGTATTCTTGTCCCTTTCCATGTCTTGTCCCTTTCCCATGTTAATAGTCCCTACTTTTTGCTTGTGGATGGTTTCATTTAAAAAAAAAAAAAAACAAAAAAAAAAAAAACAAAAAACTTTTTTCCTGTCCTCTTCTTTGTTGTGAACCTGGTTCCAGTTTCTGCCTATCTCTCTCTCGCTTCCTTTGACCTTTTCCTCTCTGTTTCTCTCTCTCTTCTTTGTCCATGTTGGCAATAGTCTTTAGCTTATGCTCTTTTATGAACCTTCTGCTTCTTCTCGTTTCAACTCTCTGGACCAGATTTGCAGCTGCTGTGTTCTTCCTACAGTCGTTTACACATGTGTGACACAGGTGTAAAATACTACCATTTTCATTTATGCTGCTTGTAAATGTCAGCAACAGAGAGAGGAGAACCTGTCCTTCCCAGAGTGAATCAGCAGACTTTCAGGAGTGTCAGATACATATGAGCAAAATCTGTGTGAGTCACCAATCATTCCTAATCCATGCCCGATCTCTCACAAACCGTCTCATGCTATTGCTTAACCCTCCAGCTCTCCATTGTTCCCAAGGGCTCCTTTAATCCAGATTTTTCTTTAAACGAGAGGATGTTTCACTTTGATTGGGGGGATTTTTTTTTTTATTTTTTTTTTTACAGCTTCCAGACCTTGGGAGAACTGAGCTAAAAATACCGACATGGAGTCAGGTATCCACGTGTCGTGTTTACCCCCTCGAACTGCAAGCAGTGGAAGAGCAAATGGAGATGGAAAGAGAAACCTTACATGTATATTTCCTTCAATGAAAGAAGCTACGCTGCATTTTGCTTATTCTAGAGCTTTTCTGAATTCATTGAAACACCCGATAACCTCACAGAATCAGGGTTTTTGGTGATATTCTGAGTACTTTTGGGTCAGATGTACTCTGAGAAGTCTCCCTCTTTTTTTTAGGCTAAGTTCAGAATAATTTTTTTTAAATAAATAAACAAATAAATAAATTCAGGAAGCAGGAGTTCAACTGTTAAGTGACAAAAACCCAGCATCAGATTATCCCAAGTGCTGGTACCATCCTCGCTCTTGCGTTCCCCGCTCCTGCTGACGGCG
The DNA here is from genome assembly GCA_013398815.1 of Ibidorhyncha struthersii. Taxonomy (NCBI): domain Eukaryota; kingdom Metazoa; phylum Chordata; class Aves; order Charadriiformes; family Charadriidae; genus Ibidorhyncha; species Ibidorhyncha struthersii. Next base: position 245,547 of record VZSZ01001952.1, on the reverse strand, counting down.
CGCCGCGGACGCGGCAGGAAGAGGAGCTACCTGGGAGGGTTCAAGCATACGGCACCCTGCCCTCTGCTCCAGGGCTGGGGAAAAATAGCGATGCTGAGCTTGGTAAGTAAACCCAACAGCCCACAGGAGAAGGTTACGTACCCTACAAGCCCGTGTTATTAGCTCTTTTTGCCACCATTTCGTTGACAAGCTACAGCATCCCTTTAGATATTTAGCTGTTACACGTTTTACCGCAGGCTGCTTTGCTAAGCCACTTATTCCTATGTGTGCCCCTGTGATAAATTTTATCAGTGCTCAGCTGGAGGCTTTCACACGAGGCAGCTGCACAGCGGCTTTTTATCTGTCATGGCACCCCACACCCAAAACGCAACTTTTTTTTTTTTAAATTTTTTTTTTTTTAAACTTAATTTATGTTGTGGCATTTCTGTCTGTCGATTTAGAGTCAGCAGTTTGTGCTCCCAGAGGAAGGTTACATGGAAACAGGGAGCCTAGCCACAAAGTAAAATGTGGCTGGGATAAAGGCAACAGCAAATCATAATTAAGAAGTACTAGTGGCTGTCTGCTTCTAAACAGAAAAGAAGATTTGATATCTGCTTTCTCACTCGTCTCACCGGTCACAGTCATGGTATATGCAGCTGTCTTAAGTGGCAACTGGATTGTTTTCTCTACATTTTGATTCACTCATTTTAAGTAAAAACTGTTCTCAGTAGCAACTCCATGTAAAAGGACTGCTGACCAGAGAGACTGTGGAAACTCAAAACTTAAAGGCATTTTGCTTGTGACCAGCGATGGCTTAATATCTATCTTCCTGCCCTATATTTAACATTTTTTTTACATCTGTGTTTGAATCTGATTTTTTATGCTCCTCTAGAAGCTTTCCCATTAATGGCACCTGTCAGAACATTTATTTAGTGTTTATTTCTTTAATCATTCTGGTTTACAGTTCATAAATTAAAAGATCTTCCTGCAAAGTTCCCTGAGGTTTGTCTGCCAACAGGGGTATTTTAAAGAGGATGAATAATATCATGTAGTAAATTTCCAGTGTCCAGATCATTTTCAGGATTAATTTCACTTTTTCAAGCTACTTCAGTTTTCTTCTAAATGGAAAAGTTTAAAAATCAAATTTTTAAATCAAGTTTTAAAATCAATTTATTTCAAGTTTCCTTTCTTAAACTTTATCATCCAAGAAAGTGTAAGGCAGGTAAAATTTTGCCAGCCATTCATCTGTCCTCTGGATTTTAAGGCAATGACTACATAATATGCTCATTACAAAGGAAACGGCTATTTAAATAACACCCATTTTTTTCTATAGGCATCATACAAATGAACAACAGTCACTGATGTTATTTTGAGATTCCATCAAATTTACGAGGTCTTGTATCACTGAACTGAGATTACTATCCATGTACCAAAACTCTGTAGTTTAATAGAATTTTTTTTCATTATTTGTTCAATATAGATTTTTAAATCGGATTCCTCCAACTGCCAAAGTTGTACACCTAACAGTTGTTATGGCTCTGAGGTAGTATACTAAAATATATATTCTTCAGGTACCAATATGTATGTGTGTGTATACATAAATATATTTAACTCAATAAATATTCCTTTAAAATACCTCAATATTTAGCCTATCCTAGATATGTATTTACCCAGTCTACCTCCCATATTTACCTAAGTGATTAGAAAAGTCTCTCAGGCAAACAGTGTAGGTTTTATAACCTTCCATGGAAGTTTCTGTAAATTTGCTTTTTGAAGAAAAAGCTCACTTTGGCTTCTTACTCTGTTAATTTCCTTTATTTTTTTTCATATATAAAATTTTCCTCCTTGTCCTTCAAGGGAAACTGAATAAATAAATGAAAAAGCGTTCCCAGTGTCCGCATGGTTTTGGACCAGGATTCAGCAAGGGATTTAAACTTTAAAAAACTGGCCCTACTGACTGCACGGGGAATTACCATGTGCTCAGAGGAAGGCTTGTATTGAAGTTCCTTGCTGAAGCAGGAGTTGCAGTGATCTCTTTAGCTAGTGGGCGGCAAATAACTTAGAGCATTATATTAATAGCAGTGGAAGAAAATTAAAAATTAAGCAAGTGGCTGGAAAATACAAAAAAAAAAAATGATGCCTGCATTTAAGGTCTCGGTCCCCTCGTTTAGTGGTAAATGCTTTAGGCACAGAGCCTTAGCTGATTCGATTGATTTTTGATACTCGTCATCCTGGAGCCATCCTTACTTTCCTATCTAGTGAAAGTAAGTCTATACCCCGTGGGGAAGAACAAAACCTAAACAAAACAAAATGTCTCTAAACTAGCACCAGATTGAGCAAATAAAACATGGGGGCTTGCTGTTCAAAATATGTTTAAGCAGGAATTGTGGGGAAATGTGAACATATATAGTAATGAACTCACGGTACAAAAACGGGGCTTACCGCAATTCAGTCTCCAAACAATAGCATTTTTTGTGTGCCTGATCCTCAGAACCGCTGGGCACTTTAAACAGTTTCCATTGACTTCTAGGGGAGAAGAAAACAGTCAGTACTTCACAGGACCGAGCCACATGTTCAGAGTGAGTGCACAAGAGCCAGCCAGGAGCTCCAGCCAGAAATGCTGGCTGCATCTTGTTAGCCGCAGCAAGAGCTTGGATATTAGACCTTGAGTGCTGAGCCTATTGTGAGTGCGGAGAAGTTACAGTATTTATGGAAATCAGCCTGGAAACCTTCCCCGAGTTCACCTTCAAGCCCTACCAACTCAGATTATGCAAGTCCTTTAGGATACTTTAAATAATTATGGACAATTAAGGGACATGAGCCAAATCTGAAATCTTTGCTTACTCCTTTCATCAATAAAATGCTCAACATGGCTCAGATGGAAAACAACAGGGGAGAATCTGCATCTTACGACAGCCTTGTTAGTACCCCTCGGCAAGGGATTTTTTAATAAGCTTGAGCCTATCAACCTTTGCAAGTTGTAGCAGAAAAGGATTAAATGTCCCTAAAAACTGATCTTCGGGGAGAAAACAAAATTTTGAAAGACATTATTTGTAGACACCTCAAAGTAGGCACTAAAAATGCGTACTTTTTTTTGTACCTATGAGTAGCAAAGGAATGGTTCATTAATTCAGGAACCTATGGCCAAACTTCTCCCTCAGTTACGCTGTCTCTCCTCTAGAAATCAATAGGAACTCCGCAGCTCCCGAAATCAGATCATGTCCCTTATGAATAATCATTATTATTATTATAATTTTTGTGAAGCTAATCCATAATTTTGCTGTTGTTGAGGAAAGGGGGCAAGATTTTTTTCTTTTAGTTGACAATGAAATATGTAAAATATGAAAAAACACTTACAGTTCCAAGCAGAACCCACTACATGAGAGCAGAAAGGTCCACTAGGAACCCTGCTAAGATGATTATATTTAATTCAGAAAACAGTAGGATAATGTGAATGGTAAGAAAGTTATGAACTGTAGAAATAAACGTCAAGCACACAGGAGTCCTACTTTCAGAAATGTTTCGAGACTTAGCCCACTGATGTTTGTAAAGCGTTTGTCTGATCCTTGAATATCAGAGATAAAGGAATGCAAAATATTGCAGTCAAATGTCAGATACTGCTGAAATGCAGAACAAACAAAACACAGAAGATATGCCCTATACTTGCCCCTCAATAAGCAGTCATCTATTTGTGGAATATTTATATTATTCTTATTAATATACATGTGGAAGCTTTCTTCTAGAGTGGTTATTTGCAAACCATCTACAGCCTATGATTTCTAATGCTTAGAAAAGCATCGGAGAGCAAAATTGCAATACATTGAATTCATGGCTTTTGATAAAATTTTTCTAGCTATGCAGCACAAGGTCTTCAAGTACATACAGTATCTCAGATGCATCCTCTTAAAAAATAGCAGTATATTATAAACAAATGCAGCTGTGTTTGGAGCCCCTTCTGAGCTGCATATGAAGTCTATAAAGCAACCATCTTTCACTTCTTGAAAATTACAATGCTAATTAAAAACTGCCTGGTTGATTCCTGGTTGTATTAATAAACAAGGAAGACTTTATTCCACTGAAATAATTTTCTGAGAGATGGCATATATGCTCTTGCACAACAGGATCCAGATAGAAGACTCTGAAGTTATTGTCTGTCTTTCCAATACTTCTTTGTTGTTACTTCCAAGATTTTGTTTCCAGTTCAGGACCTTGCAACTTCTAAAACTTTTCAGCAGCATTTTAAAGATAAACAGATTGATTCCAGATTGTCTGCCAGTCATGCTATATCCTGTGTTAAAACTGATGATATATGGATGAGAAGAGATTCAGGTAGGACCTAAAGCACATATGGTCAACATATCTCGTATTCAAAGGAAATAAGAATTCAAAATTCAGTGAAACACTTTTGCCTTTTGAGTTTTTTGTCTTAAACTGCACTCTCCCTCCTTGAAGAATATAACATAATTCTTTTTACCTGTAACTTTCTATCTTTGCAAACACTGAAGAATAGAAATCATTCTAAGAAATGACTGAACATGGGAAGCAGTGCTCAGTGGTATCATTGTTGCAAGTATATACGAGGTGCCTCATCACTCAGTCCTAACCGGACAGATCCAATCCTCAGAGAGTTACATGCAGTCATCAGCACTACGTATAGGACATGAGATTTTACTGTTTTGCCAAAGCATCAGACCTTGTGATCTCATAGCTGGAAACAGCCATTGTAGGTCTTCTCCATTAGCGCTTGCTGCTGCCCACTCAGTTTGCAGCATGCCCAGCTCCATCATGTAAACCTTTTAACTGCTTCTCATAAACTGGTGTATATCTTTAAATGACTGCTGGTACACTAGTTATAACGTACTTCTGATTATCTTAAATAGTATTTTACTCAAAGCAGTAATATTTGAAAGAAAGTGTTCCAAATAACTCCTCTGATTTTGAGCAAACTCTGACAAACACACCAAGGAGCAGTGTTAATAAGTTTACTCTTCTTTCACTGAGACATAAGAATAAGGGAGTATGGGGACAAGGAAATCTAACCTTTGCACAAAAAGCAACTGTGGAGTGCTATTTTCTCTTACTAGAGTACCAAGACATCTTCTGCCTGATAACTGGGGCCACAATCATACTCTTTGAAGCAAAAATCATCCACTGTGACCACCTGAGCTCATTTTTGAGAGCCTAAGCTATGACCACACGTGTAAATCACCACCCAGCTGATGGTGAAGGTAACAAATATTATGACTATAATGTCTGCAATAATTGATATTTGGGGCGGGACAAAGAAAAACTTTGTTTCTGAACAAGAGTTCACAAAGTTCACTCCAGAAAATGTGTATAACACTAAACTGCTTCATCACATGGAAAAGGTTCACTCACATTTTGCACATATGTTTGCACATTTGTTTTGCTAAAACAAATGATGATATCATTCACCTATAGCAAGTTGAAGCTCTGCTGTATGACAAACAGCTGTTTTTCTGTTAAATCATCCCTGGCCTCTCTGAATTTATTCTTCTTGTTTCAAGGCTGTTCTCTCTTCAGATCCATAGCTGCAGCATTTCATTCATGAATTTAACCTCTCCAGTGCAGCGGAGAAGCTGGATTTCATTCTCCTTGCCTTCCATGAACGGAGTTTATGGCGTTTCAAATAGAAGATGTACACTTCTACATCCACAGCACTTGCTGAGATGATGGGGCTTGCGCTCAGACCTCGTGGGGTCTTTCCAGTCATTGCACACTATGTCTCAAGCCCAGGAAAATTCAAATAATCCCAAAGCAAGAAGCCTCGTCACCAGAATAACTAGGTGGGTATGTGCTTCCAAACATGCTCGTGAAAGAATGTATGAGGAGGGGCAGTTCTTCAGCTAGCAGATACCAGGCTGGCTCCTCCAAAGTGATGGAGGAAGGGGTATTTTCAGCGTATCTTGGGGTGGCTGGTTGCAACCCACAGAAGAGCTGTATGTCCACTTCAGGATCGAAGGAGCGCAGATGAGGAATAGAACTCTGGAAAACAGAGTGAATACTTACAGTGACATATAGGTGACAGACAGCTAATACGTGATAATTGAAACTTTACAATGATAATATATTTTCCTGCGTTTGTAGTGAGCACGCTAAGAATTTTGGTGATAATTTCCTTCTTTTAATTTTTGCAAAGAGCTAATACAGCTCTTTTTACAGAAATCCTTGGCTGCGAGGACTCTGTCAACAAAGGCTTTGAGTGTCAGCGTTCAAAGTGGCGACTGTCTCTCTAAAAAGGCTGGAGGTAAACAACAAAATCACATGGAAAACGTTTTTGGAGCTAACCCTTGTCTTTTCATTAAACTTATACCTGTCTATAATAAAGGTAGTCACACAGACAATGCATTCCTAGTGATATTTTGCTCACAGGGTCATTTAGGATTTCAGCCCCCTGTTGTGATCACTGCATTTGATTACTACTGGCTAATGAGATGATTTCTGCTGTTTCAACCTGAAGAAAATTGTTTTGGGGTTGTTTTTCTTTTTTTTTTCTCCTTGTGTTTCAAATGGAGATAAATTTAACATGTCCACCTTTGTTTAACTGCTTCTGCTTGCCAAGAGAATATATCTCAGTGCACCAAATCCCCAGTACTTTCATACCAGAATCTGTGAATACGTCACTGAAACTGTGAGAGTAGTGTTAAAAATCTGGGTATCGCTGCAAAAGCATGGACTTTACTAGCCATGTTTTTAATAGGTCAACAATATATTTTTATAAATATATTTAAATAACAAA
>VZSZ01001952.1:221357-238789 GCA_013398815.1 Ibidorhyncha struthersii | reverse complement strand
AAAAAATAGTTGTTCAAGAATTTTGTTATTTGGACTATCAGAGACTTCCCATACTGTTAATAAAAGTAGAACAAGATTTAGGCCTTTGCACCAGTGAGTCATATTTCAGGATTACCACTACTACTGTGCATTGACTGTGTATCATTGAAATATTTTTTTCATTTTCCAAGCCTGAAAATTGAACACAGAGTTCCCAAAAGCCAACTTTTCGAACTCTGAACTGTATGACCCAAGCAAAAGATCTGAAATTCAGAGCCAAGAGAACTCTTTTTTCTTTCTCTCCTAATTGTCAATCACTCTGTTCACCAGAAATTTCCAAATATAGAATTATTTTGTCTAGTAACCACCACCTTTTGGCCAGCAAAACAAATTCCTCTCCCTGTAGCAACATTAATGAGGAATGCAATCTTGGCATGTGATGTTAAGTCCCTACCTCACTCTTATTCTCTTTTAAGTTACCGCCCATACACGCACCGGTATTCAACTAAGTCATTGACAGAGCAATTAAAACCCTTTCAGATAGGCTGAGAGATATCCCATATGGGTGAATGTCTGAAAACACATGCTCTTTGGTGCAGTACCTCTGCCTGATGTCTGCTCTCTGCAAGCATATGTATGAACTGGAGCCAAATTTTTCTACACTTACTAATCATCTCAAGGGCTCCAGTTTTCAGATGCCCAACTTAAAGCAATTAAAGGTGATCAATTCCTCATCTAAGGAAGGGAGTATCTTGAGCTCAGATCCCCAAAAATGAGACTTCTAATGTTATTTTAATTGCTTGCAACTACTGAGTGCTTGGTTGTACCTGCAGTGGAATTTCTGAGACTCTTCTGCAGAAAGAAAAAGTGGTAAAGAGGGAAATAACAGACCTTATCGCCCTCTACAACTACCTGAAACGAGGTCGTAGCAAGGGAGGTGTCGGTCTCTTCTCCCAAGTAACAAGTGACGGGACAAAAGGAAACAGCCTCAAGTTGCTCTAGGGGAGGTTTAGGATGGATATTAGGAAAAATTTCTTCACTGAAAGTGTTATCAAGCATTGGAACAGGCGGCCCAGGGAAGTGTTGGAATCACCATCCCTGGAGGTATTTAAAAGACGGAGAGATGTGGTGCTAAGGGACGTGGTTTAATGGTGGTTTTGGCAGTGTTAGGTTGATGGTCGGACTTGATGATCTTAAAGATCCCTTCCAACCCAGATGATTCCCTGATTCTAAGAAACAAAAATTTTTGATGTGGATCCATTCTCTTTGATATCACTACTCTGCCTCTTTGTTTCTCTAACATGCTGAGGAAATGCTTCCACAAGCTGCATGTTCCCCATCTATCACAGGGTGCCAAGAGAGCTTTTCTCTCCACGCAGGCTGCAAAGAGAGGTGAGGTTCTTCAACAGCATCTTTAACAGAGCTCTCCTGAATCTTCCCCACCCCTTACCTTCTGCTGAGGCTCAGAGTGTCTCCCACTCCCTACAATGTTACACACAAACACCACAGAAGGCAGGGTATGTGCGGCATATTTTATTTTTATTGCAGGTATCTAAATAAAAAATTACTTTGGCAATTAGAGGTGTATTTAAAACCAAAAGGAAATGTAATGTTTGGGCCTATATATTTTAGTTTATTATTAAACAGTCTTTGTAGTTGTCCTTTAACAATGACAACTGTAGTACAATGGAGAGGGAAGAAAAAAATGTTTTGTGGAAGTAAAAAAAAAATCAAAGAAGGTAAAAATTGTCTTAAGTCAACTACTCGCTTCAAAAAGATATGAAATGGTGGAACGGTTGGGAAAAAAAAAAAAAAAAAAAAAAAAAAAAAAAAAAGNAAAAAAAAAACAGGCTTTTTTTCTACAATATGATCCTTTTTGTCAGCAAGCCTAGTCTCAGAGGTTGAGTATTTCCTCCATCCCATTTTTCTGCCAGGGTTGCACTCTAGTAAAATACGATTCTAGTGTACCTCAGTGGAGATGATTCAGTCACTGGTCTTGCCATGTTCTAAGACCCTCTCCAAAGGCCACACAAAAAAGAAGTGGGTTGGGTTTTTTTTTTTAAATCAGATCATTGTACAGACCTGGTTTGGAGCACAGGCACTGAAACAGCCAAATCTGCACAACCTCTTCTAGNAAACAGGCTTTTTTTCTACAATATGATCCTTTTTGTCAGCAAGCCTAGTCTCAGAGGTTGAGTATTTCCTCCATCCCATTTTTCTGCCAGGGTTGCACTCTAGTAAAATACGATTCTAGTGTACCTCAGTGGAGATGATCCAGTCACTGGTCTTGCCATGTTCTAAGACCCTCTCCAAAGGCCACACAAAAAAGAAGTGGGTTGGGTTTTTTTTTTTAAATCAGATCATTGTACAGACCTGGTTTGGAGCACAGGCACTGAAACAGCCAAATCTGCACAACCTCTTCTAGAAGGGGTGGGTAGAGAGTTCTTACAGGTAGTGGTGGGTTCATGAGAGACGACTCATCCTCCCGCACATATCCATCTCAGCATCAACTTACTACCCAAGTTGCTGCTTCAGTGCTGTAAGGTCAGGAAGGACTTTTAACTCAGAAGATTGTAACAGTAATGCATTTTTTTAGAAAGTAACATAAAAACTGATATGATAGGAAGGAAGGAAATTAAGTAGGAAAGAGGGACCAGCGTATCCCAGGTGTGCCAGGCTGCTAAAAGCAATGGACCACAAATGTTTCAGACCAGAAGGTTCACATCTCTTGCATAGCCATTTGCACTCTCCACTACAATGGCTAATATGCTATTCCCGAAATTACAAGCTGTTTAACAAACAAAAGACCAAATGTTCTTTAAAAGTTAATTGTCACTGGTTATTCTTTGTCACTGGAAATAATCCTGACTGGTAGATGGCTTGACAGTTTTTGGCTGCTGCTATGGGCAACTGCTAATGGATCGTGCTAGTGGGAAAACCACTTTTCATAAATGTCAGGTTTCTTGAATGTGATGCTTTCGGCTAGAAAAATCTCTTTCCTGTCCAGAACTCTAAATACCATTGGAAAATAAAATCCAGAGAGAAGACATTGGAGCAACTTTGCTTTGTTAACTGCCATAAAAGTTGGCAAGCATTACAGATTCTAGTATAAGAGAACATACGAAAAGGTTCAAATACATTCTTTAAAAATAAAAAAAAATCATAAGTCTGAAAATGACAAAGAATTGTCTTGAAAGCTATCCACTGAGTTCAAAATTTAATCTTTTTTTCTAGAAATGTTGTTACTGGACTTTGATACTCAAGAGAAGTCCCAAAGGGCCGTTCTACAAATAAGTTACTTTTACATTAGTGATTTATTGAGTCAAGACCTTTCCATCACAAACAAGTGTCTATTTGCTGTACCTGTTGGAATCCGAAAGAATAATGCAGGTGATGCCTTTGAAACTGAAATGTGCTTATTAACACTGTCTCACAAAGCCAGTGAGTGTTGTTAGTAAGAAATGACAGTCTATGGCTCAACTGCACATACTCTACTGCTGTCAAATTACTCAGTATAAATACGTCAGGTAAAATGGGCACCCAGCTAAGTGAATTCTTTGCTGATAGGAGTTTCGCTGCCTGTTATTTCTGTATTTTTTGCAACATGATCCAAAGCTCATTAAAATCAGAGGAAATGCACCCCTCGATTTCCATTCAACATCAAGAGCCAATAAAAATTGAGGGTATCAAGCACATATATAGGATCAGGTCCCGACAGCAGTAAGGCGAATTACACTAATTAATCTTTTCAATCACCTACCTAATATGGCAAGAGGCAGATGATTGATTGCTATTTGCTTTTAAGATAAAACTCCAGCGCAAATGGTCAGCACCTTTTTGATTAACTCTTTTCTGAGAAAAAAAAAAAAAAAAAAAATTACTTACACCTTTCCACAACTGCAACTAGTGAAAAATCCGGGGACTTGCAGATTGTTCCACTTTAGAGGAGAGTAACTGTGCTTCTTTGCAAACAATGCATATGCTAGATTCCTCCTAGATTAAAGGAAGCAAAACAAGAGACAAGGGCTTTGCTCAAAACCATAAGCTCCATCTTAAGGAAGGAGATGGCCCAAAAGCACCTGCAATGGTACGCTACTACCATAACAAGGCCACCGAATAACTTTTGGGTGTTTTTTGTTGTTTCAGTAGTCACTATGCTGAGGATCAACCAAACTAGACTGTTTTCCCCACCAGGGTCAGAGAATTATATCATAACATCACAAATCTGGCAATTTTGAAACTCAAAGAAATATATTGACTCTGGCAAAAAATGTCCTTACAGTGGCTTCTTGGATCTCTTGGGCCATTCTGGAGATGTGAAGTGTCTTCATTCGTTCTCTTTCTCTCTGATTGTAATTATTTTCTTTGCTTTCATACAAAATAATAAAAAAAAATAAAAAACTCTCATACCTGGAAACCTTGACATTTTTGCACAACATAATTCTTGTTTGCTGTCAAACCCCTGTTCTCCATCACTCTATACCAAAATCAATGATATTGCTATTAAGTAAAAGAAACTGGAATAAGGCCTTTTAGAACAACATACTAAATAATATTCTAGCCTTAAAAAACTTTTGATAAGACTGCATTGCCTACCACCTCATTGAAGAACAGAGCAGAAAAGGTTTTAAAGAACAATAAAAGAACAATTTGTAAGCGTTGTTTTGAAACATGTAAATAGTGCTGTCAGTTGGTGAGGATTTTTTTTTTTTTTATTTCGTACATTTACATTTTCCAACTGCAGTTTTAGAACATTTCACTGCATGCTACTATCAATCATCCTTAGCCTAGAAATGTACTGTACATTAGTAACGCTTAATTGGCATATTTAAAGTAAATAGCTACTTAGTTTTGCCGTAAAATCTTTGGGAACAATTTTATGATACCACACGGCATTGTTTGTTCCAAGAGCAAATATTCAAATCTTGAATGTTAACTCTGATAGGAGACAATTAGAAGTATTGAAATACCCGGCTTGCCAGGCTACCGTACAACTAAATATAGGTCACTGGGATATCGCCTGCCAATGAAATAAATGCGTCTTATTCTCTATGCCTGAAAAATGTTTTGAGAAGAAAGAAGGAAAGGTTAGATGTAGAAGAGAAATAGTAATTGATTGGTCTTTGACACGACCGGTGAAAAGCATAAAATAAACATTTATAAAAATCAAGGGAAATAAAAAAAAAAGGTGTGTGGGGGGGAATAGATGAAAAGAGAGGCAGTGAGAATAGCAAGCTGGAGAGCAGGAGGAGGAGAACAATGGCACGAGGCCAGATCCTGCTCTCAGTTACACCCAGGCAACATCGCAGGATGGAACTGCATGGGTGTAGCTGAGAGCAAAATGTGCTTCCCGGTCTGCTGCTTGTTTATACCAACTCCCAAGGATGTCTTTTCACATCAGGTATAAACATCATTCTCTCCACATGCAATTTCTGTGTTTCTGCATTCTATTCTGTGTACCCGTAGAGGAAGGCGTTTGCGATAAACAAGCAATGTGGAATGAATTTTTAGGAGCGTATAGCCAGTCCACCATCTTTTACTAGACAGATCTTGGCCTGATTCTCCCGTAAGATGTCTTGTAAACGTGCCACGGACATCCTCTCTCCCCAACAGATTTCCCTGCCGCTCTCATACGTGCTCTCAGATAAAGGAGAAGACGTGCGGCACATGCCGCGATGTGCACTGGCAGTCAGACCGCTGCACGACTGGCAAAGCGCGGATGGCACTCTCTGTACTAAGTGGTACGTGATGTTTCATTTATATTTGCCAGCTGGCTAATAGTAGCCAAATGTTTGTTGCAAAGAGCGAGTGAGAGAGAAAAATAGCCATATCCTTTGGCACACGGAATAATAATAATCCTCCTCCAGAACAGGCTGGCAGTGCTCGAGCCAGAGCCATCTTTCCGACTCTGAGACACTATTAGATTCTCCACCCTTCTCTTCTAAATTCTGCAGCAGATTGTTTGGGCTGGAGAGAGATGGAGACAAGAGGTCCCATCTGGTACCAGTTCCTTATTTCTTTGTAGCTCTATAATAGCTCCAGGTCTTTTCACAGTTCATTCAGGAGAGGAGGGGAAGAGTTGGGTGAGAGGAGGCGGTGGCCCTGGGTGCTCTACAGGCCAATCACCTTTTTATTTTTTTATTTTATTTCCTTTCTTCTCTTTCCCTCCAGATTGACAGGAGGTAACAGGCAGCTGCTCTCCTGCGCTCCCGGCTCTATAATGCAGACCTGTCAATAGCTTCCACACTTATTTTATGGGTAAGACATTATATAGGGCTACACAGAGCCAGTGTGAAAACTAACTTTTACATGCCTTTTTTTTCCACACACACACCCTGCCATGGCTACGTGCCTCATTTTTTCGTAAGACCCTGGAACAAAACTTTTCATTCTTTTATATGTTTAAGCCTGCCTTTTCCAGCGACTAGACTCCACAGAGGACTAACTGCACATTTCCAGCACCTTCATTTCAGACCCAGTTCTGCCAAACGACAATCAGTTTCTACCGTGTTGTTGCACAAGAACGGTTTTTGTTCGGTAGGTCTCTGTTTTAATATTAAGTATTACCCTGCAGGCAGAGATGATGGAGTAGACTTGCAAGGTGTCCATGTAAATACTCAGCAGCTTTTTCATCCCTCTCTCTTCCAGAGCTGATATTCATCAATCGTGGGTGAATCTAGAGTTTCAGTAACACTGAATCCTGTCACTGCAATTAGACAAGAACTGTCAGTGAAGGAAAAAAAACCCTGCCCGAGAAACGCTCAGGTTAAGACAGCGAGATGTGGGCTTCCAGGCTGTGCTGCAAAGCCAAGAAGCCGAGCGCCACTGCCGTCCGGCACAGAGCCGACGCGGAGGTGAGGGTATCCCACGTTTCTGTCTCACCTTTCACAGGTGAACCCACAGACACTGCTAGATGTAGACCAGTTTCTAGGCTCAATACTCTCTTTTTCAGTTTCCCCCATTTCAACGAGCTGCGACAGCTTTGTTGTTCCGAGGAAGAGGCGAGGCAGAAACAGGGAATTAGCAAAACTGAATGGCAGTGACTTGTTGGGCTATAGAGATGTTGTTATCCAGCACATGGTCCCCTCTCCACACCACAGCGCAGAAAGGGAGAAAGGCTGAACAATTCCTCAATCTCCACCTTGATTTTTGTTTCTCTTTAAAATTGCTTTGTGTTGTGGGAAAAAAAAAAATGGTCAGAACCTATTTAATGCACCAGTATTTAATTACAGCAAGGCGTAGTTTCAGTACGATTTCTTTGTCAGTTAATATTGTGCACTAATTATTCATAACAGACTTGAGACATCACTTAGATACATTTAAATTAAAAGATGAAAGGCTGAAAACTTATTTTATGAACAGGAAATCTAAAACTTTATCCTTCTCTCATGATTTTATCCTTGAGAAGCAGAGGTTCAATTATTTATAAGCTCTATAACAAACATTTCGGAAAAGCAAAACATTGCTGCAGTAAGAAAGGAAACAGAAAAAAAATAAACACAGTTATGTTACAACTCAAGGAACTAATCTGAAAGATGCTGAGTGCATTCTGAGTAAAACTGAATGTCCTAAGGATTTATTGGATTGGACAGGACTTGAAGTTGTTTACCACAATGAAAGATCAGACTCCAAAAATACATTAAACCAATTTTGGTTTTAACCTGAGCTGGCAAAAGTTTTACATTGAACCCACAATAGTTTTCCTTTAATCAGGTGTTCAGCTGCACGTAGGACTGCCTGAAAGGGGGAGTTCAAGGGTGACTCAAAATTCTGATTTTAAGTCCATGTTTACTGTGTTCTTGGCTATTAAATATGTGGAGAAAAAATAGACCCTTTATTGTGGTCGTAATTTGCAACATGCAAGAGAGTACGCTTTGTTGAAACCTTAGAGGGAGGTGAGAAAAGCCATAAATCTATTGATAAGATTTAGGAGATGTGTATGCCTTTAGATCCACAGCTAGCTTTGTCCTGTTTAGCAATTAGCACTGATTTGCATGTGGTTTAAGTGCTGATATTTAATTCTGAATTTAAACATCAATTAAAAGATCACAGACAATTCACTAGCGACATTTTGATTATTAAAGTGAAATACATTGTGAGTAGTAAGAAACTAGGAGCATAAATATCATATAAAGTAGCTAAGAGAAAGGAATGAATCTACATTTGTCTTCCAAGCTGGTTGCTCTCTGATTTGCAGGTGCTTTTCCAATATGCCTAATATTCCATCAAACATATCCAATCTAATATAGCTGAGAATATTTTTGAAGTGAGAAGGCTAGCTATTGATTATTAAATCTGCTGTAATGCTGTAACCCTCTGAGACAAAACATTGCTGGGAAACAATAAGAGCTGGAGGGCACCTGGCTTGTGCAGGGAAAGGAGGAGAAGCACGCCTTCTGCTGCTATCTGATTTAAATTGACCACTTAGAAGTAATGTTTTGAATGTGCTTTTTTGCAAGGAAGTGTGAAAGAGCTCTGGGGAGAGTAGGGAAGGTGGAAAGCAAGAATAAGTGTCTCTAATGCTCAAAGAGAGCGAATGTGTTGTAATTGGCATAGTAAATACAAATAATTCAAAATAATTTCATCATGTCTGAAGGATGAGCTTCTATAAATATCTACTGGACGAGATAAAACTACACTAAAATATCACACGCCAAATAAAAAATAATAAGAATCTTGTTGGAGAAAATTCTTGTTTTGATCAACCCAAATTCATACATGCCTCCTTACGACCCCTAAAGCTGGGAAAGAGTAGAAATTATTCTTTCTTTATATGCAATATATTTTGTTCTGGAAAGATGTATGTTTGTATAAATTGATATAAAATACTGATACCAAAGCAAATAGTTAAAATTGAGTGTTTTGATGTAGCTTTTACAAACTTTCAAAACCTATTCAAATCAAAATAAGCGTTTGTTCTGCCCCAGAAATTTGTTACCATGGAGCTGATGTTTTTAATAATATTTAAAATCTACAGTCTTTTTTTTTTTTTTTCCTTCTCACTGCTCAGTCTGGACAGTACATGATCAATGCCTTGAAATTCCCACTGATGTGAAGTGTGCCGGAGCAGGCTAAATTGCAGAAAAGGACACTCGCAGGAGGGGCATAACACAGGGGTACGATTCTCTAATCTGTTCCTAATTGCTCAGCAGATAGAGTGGAAGTATCTCTCGGTGCACACAAACACATTTTAGCTCTAGCACGTCTGATCTCTTCTTGCCTCCAGCCTCTGTCAGGGAGATTTGCTAACTGTATCCCATGGGAATAGTCACATGAGTTTGACTCAACTCCAGCTCTGACAACTGGGATTCCCTGCAGTCGCAATTGCTGTCGCTCAAGTCCAGCCCTCTGTCTGCCCTGAAGAAAAGATTCACATCTTGCAGGAGAAGTATGAAAATTGCTGACTGATTAAGTCCGAACCTTAAATGGTATCCAGAGAGCCAGTTAGCAATGCAAAGTTGGTGATAATGCATACATCAAACACCTGTGCATTTGCCTTGTTTTTTCAGATGGACAACTAAAGGTAGAAAGGAAAAACAGGTTTCCAACACTAGAAAGCCAGCACCTCCAAATCTTAATTACCTTTTCTAGACAACAATTTATTTAGGTCCTTGTTTAGAATCGCTAATAATACAGTTGTGCTGGTGAAACACCATGGAGAGCTGCTGGACTAAGCTAAGACTTAGATTGTCACTCATTCTGTAGAGATGCATTGACAAACAAATGTTAACAATAAAAATTAAAAGAAAAATTAGTGTTGCACTTTGGGTGAAATCTATTTCACCCCCAGGAACAGTCTGTAAAGGAGGTTTCAGGAAGGTAAAGTCTGCCTGTCTATTAAGTCCTCTCTATTTCTCTGAAATATTCTACATTTTGTTCTGATGCAGTAGTCACCCAGAGCTTCCTAACGAGCAGTTCATATGCTTAATATTTTCCTTACTTATTTTTTTGTACAGCATGTCTTTTAATCCTTTTCAAGTAACCAGGTAACCGTATGCATCTTTTCTAGAACTAACAAGCTTATGGTGTGTTGTTGGGTTTTTTTTAAACTGAATAAGAGGTCTGTGCTCAGAATTTTGCTGCAGTTATAACCAGGCACTTCTATTAACTGTGTGTTTCAAACCCTGATTTGTGTAATGCATATGTTTTCAGATCTTTCCAGATTTCAGTTGTGTAACATCAGTCCTTAAGTGACTCTACAGTAGTGCCTGGTGCAGCTGTTAGGATCATTGGGATTTCAAATATCTTTCCATATTAAAGCAAGGAAAAGATTTAAAAGGAAAAAAAAATCCTTGGCCTAATTAAGAAGAGTGAACTAGATTTAACGATGAACAATTTATTGGCAGTTAATAGAGCTCATACATGGTAGCCAGGAGCTAGATAATTTATCATTAAAAAGAATCTCCATTACATGTAAAATCCCTTTTCTCTTGATACAGTTAGCAACTGCACTTCACAATTACCATTTTTATAAGCCTGATTCACTGGCAAATGAAGCTGTATTTCGCAGAGTAGCACCAAAACTTGTAGGTGCTGTGAATATTTAAATATGCAGGAATCAAGTTCTTTGCTGAGCAGTTTATGTACTTTCCTTCAGTCAATGCTTCTGTGCAATCATGACCTTGATTCTCATCAAGGATTCATAGTTCAGTCTCCAGTAACTTCTTTATCCATGTGGAAAGCTCCTTAAAATGTTTTTTTGTTAATACAGTCAATAAAGTACATGGTAGGAAAGCACTCTGTGAGCACCCAAGTATGCCCCAGATGTTTCAGCATCCTCCACTTGTACAAGAGGCAAATCACTGCTCCCATGACCGAAGCAGCAACCTTCTGCAAGACAGCGGGAACTGCGTTTGTGTGATTCAGGGTGGGTTATGACAAGCATTAATTTGGCTTCTTGGTTTTCCTTCGTAATTCAGAAGTGGAGAAATTCGCCCTCTACACTTTGGTTGTCAAGATGTACGAATGCAGATGTGTCGATGTCGCCAAGTCCGAACCTGCGAGGCTGCCTGTTGGCAACCATGCAGATCTAGACCTGAGCCTTTCTTTTTGGCAAGCAGGAGCTGGGAACGTGATTTCCAACCACCGCAGAGGACAGCATCACAAAGTCTTCTTGGTGATTCATCAGATGGCACCTTTCCCAGTGAGCTGTACTCAACTAATACCCCAGCACAGTGTTTTGACTTGAACTCCAGTTTGAATAATTGTATTCATTTTAGTATATCCACAGCCTAGCTTTTCCTATGCTTTTCTTTCATCCCAGAAGTGGCTGTATCTCAGTTGTCAAAAGCTCTGGATGAGCTTCACAGAATGCTTTTGGATCTTTCAGTAGAAATTACATATATAGGGGCACGGGGGAGATTTCTCACTGAAATATCTACTCCTGCAAAACTGACACCCTTCTGACACCCAAAGGAGCAGTGATGGATCCACTGGCTGTGGCTTACGGATTTCTTTTCATACGTGAAGACTGCTGAGTCTGCAAAGCCAAAGCATTAGCTCACTGTACCATCTACCATCCTCATGAATGGAAAATGAAAACATAAACAGGGTGGTTTCCTCTGGGGAAGGAAAAGATGAAAAGGATCCCTCTCTCAGCTTTTTCTTAGATGAGCAGGAGGAAACTGGAGTAATTCCTAGTTTTCCTAGTTGGGAAATTGATGAAACCTTTGTGATTTGTTGAGACAAAGAGAAATTTTCTTTATGGAAACTTGCAGGTCCAGCCTGGTTTCTGCAGGCACTGTCCCCCTGCAGGGAAGAAGGCAATTTGATCCTGCACTAAGGTAACCTATGTAAAGCAGTCCCGAAAGCGGTGGCTTGTTCTTATTTGGACTTTGTGAGGCAATAGCTGAGTACAGCAGCATAACCCCTGAACCTGATGAATAGACTTCTTCTCCTCTGCTCACAGAGGCTGGGAGAAGATGGGCTACCTTGGAGAAAACTGCTTGTGTTGATAAACACACATTACCTCCTCTTGGACTACGCTCCATCATTTCTTGAAGGGGTTTTGAAATACCTTGAAGGCCACTCAGCTGGAGGGCCCTGGAGTTCGCAACATGCAAGACCTGTTCTCTGCCTGTTTTTCTGCTTCTCTTCCTTCTCCTGTTTTCTTCCAAGCAGATCTTTTGAGGTCTGTAAGTGCGAATGCGCAATGCCACTGTTCAGCACTATGGCAGGAGGGCTATAAAACCCAGGATCAGATCAAAGCAGCGAGTGGCCTGAGCCATTTTTAAAAAAGAGGTCCAAAACTGTAAGGAAATGTTCCAAAGATCATTTAAAAGATCTCCTGCTGCTAGCTGGCTTCTTGCTTGCCTAGAGAAGACTGCAGTCCAGCAACTTCAGCAAAGGTAACCTGGTGCCATTGTAGGACAATGAGAACATTTGCAGAACTACATCAAGAAGACTGACGAAAGGTAGTAATAAATTTCCATGCAGAGGGAAACAGCCAGCTAAAGAGAGTTTTTTAATCCCGTTTGATGGAAAGAGTGAAGCACACCAGCCCAGTGCTGTTTTTTGGTACCCAATACTAACTGAAGGGCACAGAAGCGATGAGGTCCTTCTTTGTGGAGTTCTCCAGGTTCAGGGCACCCGCACCACAGTCTTTTTTTTACAGAGTACAAGATAAGGACAAGAACAGCAGAAGCTCCTGAGTGCCCGGGACACCTCACCAAGTGGCACGTTCTTCACAATTTGTATGAACTCAGGTTAGCGTCTCCATAACAAAACTGTTCAACTGTCAAAGATCAGGAGGACACAGTCTCTCTGATGGGACCTATCTTTGACGTACAGTCCTGTGACAACTCTCTAAGCATGGTAAGAGATGTGAACCACTGCTGTTACTTTTACAAAATCCGTTTTAGAGACAACCATAGATTCACTTGATCTACTGTTTGCTAGCTAATCTGGTACAGCATGGCTGACACGAGCCTAATGTATAGTACAAACTGAGGTGCCTCAGGCTGCCTTTGCGGTCCAGCTCCAGACCTTTTCTGGCTCATAACCTCTGTCTCAGCTGCAGCACAAAAAGTAGACTTCTTGGAGGGGAGCTTAGGTGTTCAGACTCCTAAGCATCCAAAATGTCAATTTTCTATCAGCTGTTTGGCATTTATAAGGAGGTTTGCAAGATTACATTATATTTAAACACATTTTCCATCACAGTACTTAATTCAGTGGAAAAAAAAAATGTTCCTCAAATAAAAAAATACTGGTTTTCTTCATTTAAGTCTTACCTTTGAAAAAGGAATATCTGTCAACAGGCGGCAAGGTTGTTTTCAAAGGGTAACAATTCTAACTTCCTCTGTTATACAATACTGGCAGAATAAGTATTTTAGAGGTCTAACATAATCAAAGATAATTAATCTCATCAAGGTAATAATGAGACAAACAGCTGCATCGATCTACGCAGAGATGACTGATGCAACAAATGAGGTGAACAGGGGTCAGCAACAAAAACGGTCACCAACAGCAGTGGCACATGAAAATCCAGATCTTGAAAGACTATCTGAATCTAAATTTCCAAACAGACTGCATTTTCCCCTTCCCTCTGCATTTAAANGCTGCTGACATCATGTTCGTCCTGCCATCCTGATGAACTTTTTGCCTCATCAGCAACTAAAATAAGCTTTTACTTCACAAAAGCTTTACATTTAATTGTGGGTTTCAGCCATTTATAGGAAGGGAGGGAGGAAATATGACTTGTAAACATATTACAAGTCTGTGTTAATTCTTTCCTTTGATCCAGCTGAACATTGCCTTCAATGGCAATGGGACAAGGAAAAAAATTATAATATTAATAATAATAGTAATTGGAAAAAAAAAAATTGCAGAAATTCAGGATTCCCTGTCAAGGGAGAGAATAGAGTTTAAAAAAATGTCATTTCAGCATTTTCCTCATCTAGCTATTGTTTTGGAGAAGTCCAAAAGTGTTCTGACATTTTTTAACTGGAATACGTTTAATTGTAAATTCAAAAAAGGGTAAAGGGAATTACTGCATGTTAAACTGTTTAATGTTAGAACAAAGAAATTATGAGGGTAGCCAATAAATAAAAGTTTCAATTTTTTTCAAAATTTTCACTGGAAAAGGAGGGAAACCTTCATTTTGTTTTCACTTAGTTCTTGAGTTTTTCCCTAGTTCTGTTACCAGCCAGAAATTAACTATTTACCCAGTTTCATAGCTAATGGAAAAGCATAGATGTTTTAATCCTACTAAGTTCCCAAGCTCAAGAAGGATGTCATGGTGAAACCCTATGTGAGCAAAACCTAAATGAAGCCCAGGGCAAGGTGTCGTCCCACCAAGTGTGAGACATGCACATCATCTGGCCAGCATCAAGTAGGTAAGACAACCCAGGGCTTTACCTGGTCTATCATGCCTAGGAGGGATATAATTTGCAGACAGCCTGAATTTGGGTCACTCTTAAGTGCTTCCAAGGAGACTTTAGTTAAGCAAGAGATACCCTCTATCCAGTGTGAATGCATGGACCAAATCTCAAAATAAAGCAAACTTTTTAAACAATAGCAACCTCTCCTTTAAGGTATGCTGTGAGTCTGAAGCTAATAAAGATTTTCCACTGGCAGGGAGGTGTTTTGAATCAGGCCCTGCATGTGAGAGAGAAAATCAGTGCCTGAGCTGCTCAGGAAAAAGCAGTCTGCCTGAAAAGTAGTGCACTCATATATTGAGAAATGCTTTAATCCTTTCACAGTTTGCTTGGACTCACGCCATTTCATTTCACTTAAGAAAACCTACCATTGGATAGATGGTGCTCATATAAACAAAAGTTTTTTTGTTTTGTTTTCCTGCATATTACTATTGATCCTCTTCATTCACAATTTTCAAATCCTTTTAGTCAAGTAAATTGCTTTCAAAAGCCTAAATTTTCCTGATATTTCTTCTACTCTACAGAGATTTGGCAGATCAATTCTTCATAAGATCAGTGTCTTGCTCTAACTGATTTCCAACTCTATATATTAGGTTAGTGAATGCTAAAAAAAGAAATGTTCACAAAACTGCTTTGTTGATGCTGTCGGTTCAGGAGGTTGAAGGAAAGAAGATGTGATACAAACTCCCAGTCTTACTTTATCAAACTAAGCAAATGCATCTTGCTTTTGATGAACGGTTTGACGATGTGATTGCAAAGCAAATGTCATTATTTTCAGATAATACTTACATAAATTAAGCTCTGCCTTCTTGGAAAAGGAGAAAATAAAGGGATTCTTATTTTTAAAAAAAAAAACTATTAAGTATTAGCTAACTATAAATTTACATACCATGCCTAGGTATATAAATAGAGTTAGCAGAAGATTTTCCATTAAATATATCAGCTTCTTTCTAAAATTGTTCGTTTTTCAAAGCCTTGGTCAAAAATTCTTAAGTTATCTAAACGTGAAATCAAAGAGAGACCAAAAAAAGTAAGAAATTTTATATCAGGATCACTGGCAAATTGTATAAAGAAAAAGAAAATATATTTTGCCAGATTTTGACAGGAAATTTTCTATCTTCTCCCATTTTCCAAAGGAGAAAAAATAACCCTCTGACCAATTCCAACTACTGTAATATCTTCACTGTAAGGACTCTTCATAAGGTAGGGAAGAAGTGTAGTGATTCAGAGGCAAAATAGTATATTCAGTTTATTTAAAAAAATAAGCTGTAATAGAAAAAAGTTATTTGCCACAGAGCAGAGCAGCAGAAGCTGGCGTCTGAGCGCTAACAATTGCTAGCCACAGTTTCTTCTCTAGCACTGTCATTAGACGTACGACACACATGTGACACGCTGGCCATGGAGAAAATGCATTTTGCAACACTCCATGACTGCAGAGGAAATCAGACTGCAAGATGGGAAAAGCTATGAAGTGGATAGCCACGCATGGAGTTGGAATATTCACCCCCAGAAGAGAGCTATATTGGAAGCAGGGAGATACCGTAGCCGTCATATCCAAACGAGCATCTGGTCTGCTTCCTCCAGAGCAGACCTCTCTCTTCCTCTTTGTGAGAGTCTGGAAATCAAACATGCTGAGACAATAAAACCCCTCATTCTATCAGCTTCTGTATAGGAAAGCTGAAACCTTTCAGCATGAAGGAGAATAATGAGCAGATCAAAGGGTGACCTCTTAGGAACAGGATGGAAATACAAGACACGTATCACACAGATGAAGTCTCGCTATGTAAACTTTCACTGTACTTCGCTGTCATGAGCTGGCCTGCTGCATAGCACGGGTTCCAGGGAAAGCTTTTGATGTGAATCATTTCTCTGAGGATTGTACACAGTGTCCATCTGCTGGGAAAAAGAAAAGAAAAGAAAAGAAAAGAAAAGAAAAGAAAAGAAAAGAAAAGAAAAGAAAAGAAAAGAAAAGAAAAGAAAAGAAAGAATTATATTGCCTTATGCACGTGCATCAAGGATAGGCAAAGCTCAGGCTTGGCAAGCACCTATTGCTGAATTCACCCAAATTTTGGTGAGTAGATCTGCAGAGAGCTGTGCATTCCCTGTTAACTGTGAATTAATGCTTTCAGCTAATGCATTTTGGACAGTGTCTTGCACAGTAAACAGCCAGGGATGAAACAGCAATCTGTGCCTGTGTAGGGTCATAATAAAGGGAAAACTGAGCAACGGTGGTTATCACACAGTAATTGGAGCATTTACCAAGGATGATGCATCGTGTTACTCGGTTTTATTCTCAGACTTTTCAGCAGCAACTCATGGTCAGTGGCACAAAAGACTTAATGTAAAAGAATTACTATCTCTACCTCTGAAGCCAAAAGGAGATAAGTCAGCAGAAGGAGCCCAGTCCCTCACTCCAGCCTGTGCAGAAAATGAACGTGAATATTGCAAAGGACATCTGTCAAAACTTCCTCTGTCTTCTTTTGAAAGAACAGCTCAAAATAAGTGGCACCTGGAAGCTTCAAGAAATCACTTCTTGTGCAGGCCACTAGCAATCACCTTCCTTATGGAACCCATTCTATTCTGACATTATATTTTAATGTCAGAACCAGGCATTAAAAGTCACTGCCAGTAATGATGCCAGTGGTTGCTCTACGGATGGAACAAGGAGACTGTGGTTCCTGACTCCACCAGTCTTCCAGGGGGTCCACAAGCAACACTGGCTAAATCTCCCGCTGTGAAGCCTGTACTTGTCACCAGCAGAAATATCTCAGCTACCACAGAGGTGCAGCTCCAGGCTGTCATTCTCTATGTAGAATCATAGAATGGTTTAGGTTGGAAGGGACCTTGAAGATCACGTAACTCCAACCCCCCCCCCCCATAGGATACTACCCCCCAGCCCAGCTTGCTCCAAGCCCTGTCCAACCTGGCCTTGAACACACCCAGGGATGGGGCAGCCACAGCTTCTCTGGGTAACCTGGGCCAGTGCTTTACCACTCTTAAAGTGAAAAATTTCTTCCTAATATCTAATTTAAATCTCCCCTCTTTCAGTTTGAAGCCATTACCCCTTGTCCTATCACT
>VZSZ01001952.1:203176-215574 GCA_013398815.1 Ibidorhyncha struthersii | reverse complement strand
AGGGCATCTGAGTCCCCCAGGGATCTGACACACATTTGTTTAAATGCTGCTAGCATGTTCCCCATTATCTTAGACTCTCCGCACTGCAAAGAAAAACTTGCTCTGCATCTTTCAGGGAACACATAAATCTCACGTCGCCACAGAATATCATCAGTTGAAAAGATTAACTTAAAGTGAGGAGGAAACAGCAGAAGGAGTAGTATGATGGAGAAGCAAACATAGCCCGATGGAAACAGTCTCCATTGGGTCTCCTTCACTCATGGAGCTCCTGGGAGACACAAACCTCTGCAAAAGCAGAAGGGAAAAGTACCCATCCTCCCTTTTTCCTCCCCTAACAATATTCAAACTTTAATTCTGAAATTTCTGAGAGTGTTTATCCACTGAGGGAGGAGGGAATAAGAAGTAACATGAAAAACCAAAACCGGCACAGTCTCCAGCTCGCTGTCGGCCGTCCTTGGCTGGAGGCCTGGAGCTTCGCCGCAAGCCGGCGTGTGATGCTCTGCGCAGAGCACAGCAGCAGCCGCTGCGTATAGCAACAGCTGGGCTGTAACATCCACCTCTCATTGTAGTAACACTTCATTAAAAAACATAGAAAATGCTCAAAATATTTCCATGCCTCACAGCCTGTATCTGGTAAACTGATTAGAAAATTAAATGATCTGTTTTCTTCAGGTTTTTTGGATTAAATATCCATCATAAAGTGTGCAAGAACCACTTGAGTGACATTCAGATCCCAAATTCGGTGCATGAAATGTAATTAAGTGTGATAGTTATGAGCAGTGATAGCGCTGCATGTTACAGCCTGCATTTGAAAAGATAGGAAGTAAAAAGAAAAATGTGGCTCATGTCTTCATTTTTTAAAGATATGTACAACATCAGATTACATTCCAGGCAGCAACGGGAAACAAGCAAAGGCAAGAAATCTTGATCACTGGTTCAGTCCACAGGATAAATGATGCCTCCTAATGAGCTGCTACTTAACTCACCACCAGCTGAGAATAGTTAAATATCAATATAACCGATACTTCACCCCGACTCAAATCCTAACCTGGAGTCGGTGGCAAAGTCCTCACTGGCATTCACGTAGCTTGCTGTGGATAAGGGACGTTCACCCCAGTTTGTCCCAAAACAGCTGTTTCTTACAGCTATTTAAAATATTATCTTTCAACACAGCAGGCTGGACTGCCTAAAAGAACTCATTCACTTAATATTCCCCAACCACTTGAAAAATAGTTTAGAAGAACTTTTGGAAATATTCATATTTGTTTTTTAGCTAAATAAGATATAAGAACAAAGTGCATCCTCAACTTACTGTCAAGGGCTAAAGAAAGCAACTGTGATAGGGACAGATCTCTTAAAATGACTAAATCAAAACTGACTTTAATATGCACTTCAGCTTGCCAAAGAGAGTGTAGTTGATCTTTCCAATTTAAATCAGAAAGTCTTTTCTTGATTATTGCTGAGATCTGCACATAAAAGATGTGCCATTTTCTGAGGGAATAGAGATGCACGTACCTAAAGGTTGAAATAATGGCAGACTTGAAAACTAAGATCTCCTGTTTCTAATGGCAGAGAGTTACAATATTAGCTCATGATGTCCCCATTATTGGTCAGTGTCAGTCCTCAGTTAACAGTAATGCAATGCTGTGCAGACTCAGCCTGGTGTCTTGCATCAAGCGGGATGAGATAGGTTACTGCTGAGTGCAGAGTCCTCTTGCTCACAAACCAGATATGGAAAATCACTGCAACTTTGATATGGAAAATCACTGCAATATCTGTATCTCCAAAGACAGTTCTTTAATTGTCCACATTTTGGTGAGCGATATAAAGTTGACTTAATATTACACTAGTTGTACAAGCAAGAGTTATACAGATTAAAACGGAGTGCCCAAGACTTTTTTTTGTCCCCCTCCCAAAATGTGATACAAGACATGAGGAAGAAATCATCATCAAGAAATTTTGCAGCATCTGCCCATCTACTCTCAAGCACGACAGGGGCAGCAGAGTCTGGCCCTTCCCCACTGTATGCCCCAGCAGAGATGGAGTCACGGGATGGATGGGGACGATGGGGAACGGGTGCAGATGTCCCCACACAGCTGTGACACTTTCCAGGACAGAGGCACGTCTTGACCATGGAGATGTATCTGCCCACTGTTCCTCCTGAGGATCTTAACCTCTTTATTCTGGGGTGCGTATCTGACATTTTCAAACCAAGGGGTTCGCATGCAGGGCATTATCATGTGCCTCTCTAATTAGAAAATGCCCTGAAAAGACTGAATAATTTTTGGATATTTATATTTTTGAGCCTCACTTGCCTATACAGGTCGAGCCCATAAAGTATACATTACAATAACAGCTCCTTCCACAGCACCAACAGTGCCTTATATTTAAGTACCATAAACAGACGGTGACCAGGACACATTGGGACTGATTCCAGTCTCCCTCACAAAAATCATATGCTATCGAGGTGTCACAGGGTTAAATGAGCACAGGATGGATCCCATACCCTACATTCTATTTATGATATATCTGTGTTGCATACAAATTGGCACAAGTATGAGGAAATATGAATATCTCAGCATCCTTCAGTGCCAAATACAGACATGATGCAACATAGTCATTTTCTCAATTCAACGTAACATACAATATGCCACTCTCCATTATGCTACAGCAACTGAAATGTGCTGCAGGCCAATGGAAAATATCCCTAAAAATAGCTATGCTGTTTCTGGGCAAAAGGAGAAGTATTCGACATTTCCTTGAAAATGTTCCCACCTGGATTTGCTGGAACAGCAACATGATCGCTCAGTGACAGGAAGCTCACTGGTAAGGAGCTTTCTCCTCGATATTACCCTGCTTTCCCGAAAGCACTGCAAACATGGCTTGTAGCAGTTCTTTAAAATACCGTACATGAAAGCTGCACTAAACTGTTTAAGTGCTCCATTGTGGAGCACAGTATTAGGGGCTTTCTGCTGCTCAAGCAACTTTAGATTGTAATGTATTATAATAGCGTGCTATTCTCAAAGAGATCATTTTACAAATACAACACAAAAGATTGTCACATGAGAATCTTCTAAATCATATCAAGGAAAATAAACACCCACTGTGGAGGGACTTGCTTATTTTGCTAAGGCATTTTACAGCATATTAGCATAAAAATACTACTTCTGCTTTTCAGGTTCACCCACAGCACTGCTTAAGAGCATTAGATGTGTTACAAATACAAATGATTTTGGCAGCATGATAATTTGTTAATGCATATTTGCAAACTTTATATGCCCCTATTCAGCCCTGACATACAACCTGTGTAAATTACAGAATTTTGCATAATTGAAAGTGTGGGGGAGGGAAGGTGCCATTGGTTCTTCCACTTCACATACATGACACCAGTTCACAGGCTCCAGTCACTAATAGCAAAGCATATACTGCCAGCTCTTATATATATATACTGGCTCTTATATATATATACTGGCTCCTCAGAAGCTGCTGGAGGTCCTGAAGAGGCATATCCAGGACCTGCCTAGTTTTTCTGATGGATCTGCATGGGAATGGAGGGTTGGTCACATCTACCCGCCCCGGGAACCCTGTTATCCGTTATGGGATAGTCTTATCCCACACCTCCTTCCTTCTTTTTTTGCAAATGTCCTTGCTGTCATTCTCATACGGGCTGTTCTCCCCATTACGTGGTCAACCACCTGCGACACAGAGTAAGAGTTATGCCCAGGACTTCACCAGAAACCAGCTGGAGGAGAGGAACTACAACCCAGATTGCCCGAATTTTAAACCGTCGCCTTTATCTACTGAGCCATTCTTGCCCTCATCCTCCTTGGTGACGCTAATCCTCTGTCCTTTCTTTTGATATAGAGCCGATCTGTCATGAAAGCTTCTGAAGGCTTTTTGATAGGACCTTGGATGGAACAAGGTCTCCTCACAAAGACCGTTTCATGAACAGGACCCACGGGTACAGCCTGTGTGGGTGAGAGGAGCTACAAATAACTGCAAATATCCTCAATTTTCAGTCAGAGTCTCTTTCAGGTTCAGAGAGCCTCACTGCAGAATGTAAAAGCCTTACATGAGATTAACGCTAAAAATTTCCATTTTTATGGTATTTTTAGATTATATTTCATTTTCCAGGCTGCAGTTGGCTTGAACCAGAGCCACAATGCTTGTGACGCTCCAAACACAAAAAGGAATTACAAAATGTGACAATTCTTAAAATGTGTTTCTTGTTGTATAACAAATTCCCAGTGTTGTAGATTAAACTAGAGAGAACAGGAGCCATAACATGGGGATTATACAGAATTTCACTTTGTTCTGTGGCAAAAAGTTAATGCCTGCCTTGTTCTAGTCGGTAAGTAGCAAAAGATACTTTACAACAGCGTAACACACAGCTTAGCTGATTGGAAACTACAGGCGTATGTAAATCAAAGATTTTCCTGCACAGTTTAGTGAAAGCTAATTACAGAAAAGTGTGAGGTACTCCTGCCCCTCATCTGCTCTACAGAATTTAGGGCAGAGCTACCGGCACAATTCCTTGGAATTTTACCAACTTCTTCCTACTCGGTGTCCCCCCAGACAGCTCATCCTAAGAAACCTCCTGCCCTCCTTAGCCACACACCATTGAAAATCTTGGTTATTAGCACATATTCTGTGCTGGTTCCTTAAAACCACACCTTGCCCAAGTTCCTACGTGTGTCTTATAGGCAAAATTCTGTTAACAAGAAATTGGATCAAGAGATGGAAATCACACTTTTTCTTATTACAAAACCAGTCATTTCTGTTTAACAGACAGAAGCATAAGTAGGTAAGAAAGCTGAAAGTGGAGGGAAAGAGACCAGGTACATTTAGCTTGGGCTTTTGGTTTTTTTACAGGAATTCACTTTAAAGCATAGAGTTGGGCAACAGCTGAAAAGCTAAAACAGGGGTTGAACTCAAACCTTGCCATGAAGACCTTCAAGTTCTTCCATGCGTGCTTACACATGGGTGGATTCGTCTCCCACTGAGACCAGCTCTTTGACTGCCTGTTTAAGACAGTCTTCAGAGCTTAAATTGATTGACTCAAACAACTGATGCTAAATTTTGTATTAAATGAACATGGGTGCGTTGCCTGTCTTCTCAGACTGCAGGGCTGAGGCTGTTCTTTTTCTGTTTAACCACCATTTTGGTCCAAGCAAGTCTCTAGCTTGTGAGTATGCGCATTCATGACACATAATATAGCTGACCACCTGCCAAAAGTACCTGGATCCTCTGTCTTACACCAGTAACATGAAATGAAGGACAACAAATAGTTGTCCAACTGCAGGAAGCAAGCCTCAAAAAGTAACGTTTTGAATCCTTATACTGGCTACTGAATGGGCAGGGACTGAATTAGCAGGATCCAGCCTGAGCTAATTTACATAGGAAAACAAATTGTTATGAACATTTTTTTTTAATTTTTTTGTTCTCTTCAAGTCTAGGAAAGTTAAGGCTGATGTGAAATGAGGTGGAAGCCCAATTCCCATTTCCCCATCGACAACGTAGGTTTAATTTGCCTTTTTTTAAAAAAAAAAAAAGTCTTTCATTAGGTGGCATACGTGTGCATTTTCTCTAGGAGACTGATTTCCTCCTCCCTCTTTAAAGACAATCCCTGCAGAGGAAATTCCTTGGGCAGAAATATCTGGCTTCTTGGTGGATGCCAGAGGACAGCATGAGCAACGTTGGAGTTGGTCTGACCTGTGGTTAGGCTGTTGATGGACTGTCTGGGATAAAGCTGGCCACCCATCTAGTTTTGGATCCAAATGCTAGTTTTGTGGGTGCCTTACTGCCCTTGTGTTTTTGAAGGTTTGTTTGATTTCCACAGCCCTCCTATCGTGCTGATCTCTCAAGTTCAAAGACTGCTCTACCTCGCATGTGCAGCGTGTGGTGATAGAAAAGCAAATCAAGTAGTGGGAGGGAAGGGAAAGGGGTTTAGCCTTTGAGGTGTCAGCGTAAACTGGCCTACTAGAAAAAAAAAAAAGAAAAAAAAAAGGAATTATACAGAGAAGACCTCACTAAGACAGAGAAAACACAAAACCTCCAAGGTAGGCAATCACACTCAGTGATACTTGGCCTTCTAAGAAGCTGCATTTAAGTGTTTGTTTTTGCAAAAGTCACTCAAGTATTTCTTCCACATGGAGAGTGGTGGTGTGTTTTCCTCTAGGCAGGACGGGTTTATGCATGCTTCCGCAGCATAAAGAGCCTTTAGTTGCTTTACTCTGTGGGATCATCTCAAAGCTGTATTTTTTGAGTCTGTCACTTATTTAATATATAATTTTAATAATATAGACTATGATGCAATTAATTACATCTCCATCACATTGATAAAGGGTAAGAAGCAATTGCTATTTGATGGAAATATTTAGGCACAAATTTATGCTTTTGTTATTATTCATCTTGCAAGTCCATCTATTGTTTTATTTTCTAGTAGTAGTGTAAAAACTCAAAGACCAAATCTGGAGACTGTATTTTTGAAAACAGTTAAGGGACTTAACTCCAGCTGTTAGAAGTTACTGAGTTACCTCAGATGTGTCTCAACATATTTAAAAGGTGGATATGTAGGTTTGATGTTTTCCAACAGCAGTAAGAGTCAGTCTACGGTTGCTGTATTTTGCCATCCAAGTTTCCTTGCCTCTAATTTCATTCACTATCTCCAAAGATGAGAAATATGTATTTTTTTCAACAATTTCTGGATGGCAGGATTTCTGGATGTCAGGATTTTTGGATGTCTGACAGCCCAGCCGGAGCAGAGCTGGAGCAACAGCTCCAGCAGGATTACAGGACATGGACAGGCAGAAATTGTAAGCAAATGGCCCAACTGCAGAGACACACAACTTACGCTGTACCTGTGGAATGAACACAGCCCTCCCAAGAGACGACTGCACAGAGGCATGATAGAATTAAATTGGTGCTACACAGTGGCAGGATGACACAGACAGTGCTATTCCTATGGGCATGTATGAGTACCTTGTTTTAGGATTGACCTTTGAGAGTTTCACAGGAAAGCTTCCAAAATGTTCTTCCAAAACAGGTGTAACAATGTACAAAACTTTGAACAGAAATTGCTATACTTGTATGCCTATTACTCTTTGGTCAAAATACAGATTATTCGGTGTATTGAATAATGAGAGGATATTTCTTTGGAAAAAGGACAAAATCTTGTTGCATA
Organism: Ibidorhyncha struthersii; assembly: GCA_013398815.1. Taxonomy (NCBI): domain Eukaryota; kingdom Metazoa; phylum Chordata; class Aves; order Charadriiformes; family Charadriidae; genus Ibidorhyncha; species Ibidorhyncha struthersii. The sequence goes on along the minus strand of VZSZ01001952.1, from coordinate 208,391 downwards.
TGACTAGATTTTCCATTGCATAACTGTCAGACAGTTCCTACGTCTAAGCAATTTCCTGTACTTTGCAAGATATTCATACTTACTGTACATCTAAGAGTATGGGATAACAGAATATGTTTCTTTGCGTAAAGTAAAGCATTAACATAGAAGTTGTTGACACCACTTTGTGATTTATATAGCATCCCCCAGCCTTTAGCTGATTTACAAAATTCAGCCAAGAACAACAAAAAATTACCCTTGCTCAGACAACCAACGTACTACATAAACTGACCACCGTGGCTGCCAAGGCTATGTATGGGAGTTGAGTTTGCCAAAGCAAAACAGGTGAAAACGCAATCAAACCAAAGTTAAAGACTGTCCCTTATGTCTTGCCCTGAAGGCCTTCAAACATGAGCATCAATGAGCTCCAGTGCAGGAGCTTTGTACTATTTGTGGCTGACAGTATTCCTGGAGACGTCTGTCCCACAAAACAGTCCTGCTGACAATTGTCCTTTTGTGGCTATGCTGTGCCCTGGTAGACATGTCAATAACACTGCCAAAGAAGACTTAACAATAGGTTTGATGATTAGCTTCTAAAAACCCAAATATCCAGAGTCACACAGTTGCTAAAGGAGTTTGTAGAACTCTTTAAGAAATGTGGTATCACTAATTAGTTATTATTTCCTACATGAAACCCCTGAAAAGGACAAAATTCAATCCCCTTGCTTTTAGTTAGCTGTTAGGCTGTGATCAAGATCTTATTGAAATCGACATATTTCAAGAGCTGCAAAAGTTAAGGAGTCATTGAGTTAGATAATCAGTCTCAGTGGATGAGCTATCTCCAGTACAGAATCACCTCATGTCTTACACATAACACTGTTTTTTCTCCACGAGATCTCCTGTCTGCCAGTCTCTCCCAGGTCTTACAGTCCGCTTTTGTTCTTTAAAGCAAATTACATGGTGTACTGACATCACAGACTAGTATCAGTGGTGACTGCTTGGCCAAATATTTCCGGGACCTGTCTTCTTTATCGTCTTTATCGGTGGCATGGAGTGGTTGCTGGAGTGCTCTCCCATCAAGTTTGCAGATGACACCGAATGGGGGGTCCCCCCCTGGGCCCAGGGGATCAAGGACATGGAGACAGGCCCTTCATGATAGTACATGGTGGGAGGACAGGAGGTAATAGGAGAGGTTTGGGCTGAATACAAGAAGATACTTTCTCCTCATGAGGATGCCGGGCACTAGGGTAGGTAGCCCAGGGATGCGGCCTGTTATCCAGCCTCAGAGGTTTTCAAGATGGGGCTGGAAAAAGCCCTGAACATCCCCCTTCCATCTCTGAGCCGTCTGTGCTTTGAGGACGAGCTGGGACAGGAGACCTCCTGAGGTTCCTTCCAGCATGCATTACACTGAGGCTATATGCTCAGTATTTTAAAACTCCCAGATAATTCTGACGAATCTTCTGCTGATAATTTGTTTTGATGTTGCATTTCATATGGCTTTATGAGATATAATTTGGTTTCATTCTGCTGCGAAGTATGCTAAGAGCTTTGGGATGTTGGGAATAACAGGGTTGACTGATCTTGACAGTTGTTGAGTTTGTTGTTACCCTTAGTCCTGGTTCTACGCTTGGTACCTGTGATGCACATACAGCACATCACTGGATCTCTTCACTGACAAAACCCATTTTCAGCAGCTTTCCAGTGTTTGAAGACTGAACACAAAAATATTACTATTCCCAGCAGCACAGACTGATGTGAAAATATCACAAAAAGAGAGTTCATGTTACACGGGGACTCCATCACTGGAGACAGTCTATTATTTCTATATTCAAAATGTCCTGAAATCCCTACTCTGCTGAGAAAATGAGACTTTTTAGAGTGGTGAGCTGCCTTGTGAAAATCATAACACTCACACAGCTCTTCAAAAACCCTTGCTACTCACACAATTATCTCTCTCCACCCTTCTCTGGGACCCAGAAGTTGTGCTGGGAAGATGGTGACTTCTGTGTGGTCCCACCTCTCCCGTGGTGTCTGGACATGGCTCAGAGAGGCAGCTGTCTGCGATTACAGATATTCCTCATGTCACAGGTCACATCACCAGGAAAGCGGGAAGGTTCAAGATGACAAACTGAAAGTAATCTGTCACTGTCAACTCCATGGGATCAAAGGAAAAACAAACTGTATCTGTTTTGGCAAATGGTGAAGGGAAGAGGAAAAACACAGGCTGTTAGGTTAACGTAGACAGACAGGACTGACCTCTGCTATCTAGATTAGTTTATTTTGCTGCAGTATTCTGTATGCTGAAACCACTATTGTCAGGGAACCTCCAAGCACTTTGCAGAAGATGTAATTAAGAGCTGTGACACCTCTGTGAGATACGATTGCAGTTGTTCCACAACAGGGTGGCCCTCAGAGAGGTGCTAGGTCAGTCAGGTGAATACCCAAGATGTAACCCAGTTGATCTGGTTTCGGTAACCACCAGATATAAGGGTGACAATGGCACAGAAAGCGTAGGGGCATGGTGACAGCACTGCTGATGGAAAGGGCCTGATACCACCTCTCTGGGCCACCAGTGCACAAGTCAGAGCTGAGAAGAAGAAAATTCAGCATTGGTAAAGAAGTCTGGAGGAAGATGATCTCTGTCCAAGGGTGGAAAGGAGCTTCAGTCAAGGTACTGGCATCAGTTTTCAAGCAACTGACAGACTTTTAAAGTGGTGTTTGTGGTACTCTTAAAATATCGAAATGAAAACTGGAATAATTGTTTTCTTTTTGTCTCTTCTGACCTGCATGAGTAATACACAAGCTACATCTGCTTCAGCAATCTCATGCATGCGATCACTGTTGCCCAGCATTAATCAAGAGCAGCAAATTCAGCTTCCACAATACAATCAGTTCTTGTTCTCTACTTCTGAGAGTTCATAATTCAGTCTTACTGTCATTCCTTTCCTCTTCCATGTTCTTTCATGAAAGGTAAACCTGCACAGAGAGAAACCAGAGTCATTAACTGTTGGAAACTTTAATGTGCTACAAAACCAGAATTAGAAGTGATAATGAAATTTCCACTGCTGAAAGCAGACTTTGCTAACTGATGTATGTAGTGAGAAAGGTGGCCATATAACCAATAAAAATAAGAACCGTGTTCGTTTTTAATGTGCCTCATTCATCTTTGCTTGAATTGGCAGAACACCAAATTAGAATTTAAGTTAAGATGTTCCTTTTAATTTTCAGTAATTAAAATAAATATATGTTTAACAATTTCCATTAGACTCTATTAAATCTGGTATATTTGAAAAAAGTTCTTTTAGAACAATGTCTACCAGGCTGAATATCATTTGTAATGCACTTTGGAGAAAATAAAATGAATTAGTCCTAAAAATCCAGATTTGATTCTGCAAAAGCAGCTCACCACTAAATTATTTGTACTTCCATGGATAGACACGGCTGTTACTAAATGAGATTTTTTTTTCCCCTAGGAGCTAAGTAACAATGAGCAGGAACAACTTAAAACTCGAAGGTGGCTAAGATTAGCATCCCTGACTATCTGTCCCATCCCCACTCCACGTAACACTAAGAAGTTGTGTCATAACTTCTTTACTGTCAAAACAGCAAATTTTCTGTTTGGGTCCAAATTTCCTTTTTCAGTGACACAAACTTTTAACTGAAAATACATGTTTCATTTTGCTGAAGAAAATAGACTGTGAGATAATTTTGCCACTGCCAGTTTCATTAAAAATTTAGGAAGCGTCCTTTAAACCAGTAGCAAGATGAGAAGGCACTTTTGATTTCAGCATGGATTCCAAAAGCACCTAATGAAATCAAATGATGGAATTTGTTATGGAAATGCAAAAGTAAATAGCAATAATTGTATCGAGAACAGGATTATTAAAAACAGCAAAAGGTAAAAAAAGCTAGGAGAAAAGAAAAAACAAAACCAAAAGAAGAAAGAGCTTCACTTGGAGGAGGACAGATTTCCAAAAGCAGAGTTAGAAGCAAGAAGTGACAGAGTTACAGGGGGAAAAGGGAATTCGCAAAAGAGACAGAAAAGAGGGAGAAAGCAGCAGAGGTGGGTTATACAGAGTCTTGTCCTGAGGAACGGACGCTGAAGAAAGGAGGTAGCCAAACTGTACAGAAAAGAGGGCATTTAATAGTCAAGTACATGAATTATCTTGAAAAGGAAAAGGAACTGGCAACTGAGACAAAAGCTAGCAGATAAACATAAATAGTGCTATGAAATCAAAGAAAATGAGGCATACACACACAATACTAAGAGAAGAGAGAAAGCCAAACCACAGAGCTCTGCCAAGGGATCAAACCCTGGAAGATTCATCTCGCCAAGAATTGTGAGGGCTTGTTTGATTTTTGCTTTCTTATTCCTGCCAGAAGATATAAACTATATCTATTTACTCAGGGGCTGCAATACAGCCAATTTCTCTTGGGGAAAAAAGGATGCTGTAACAAAAATGCTTGAACAGTTTTTCACAGTATATCCAGGCACGCTGGAAGTGTTTGGTAACGCTAAAAGTGTACAAGGTCTCTCGACAATGCTGACCTACAGAGAAAGGGTGGAAACATCATGGACCAGACTCAGCTATGCTTTGAAGCCTGAATAACCTGTGTCAGACTCAGTCCCACTGAAACCAATGAAACTAATGAAACTAATGAATTTGAACCAGGAAAGCAATGTTTGGCCCCAAGAAGGACTGTGAAATTGATCATACAGATCTTGCTTTTTACTAACAGTCTTACACTAACTTTGCAAATGTAGAACTTTTACAGACCCTCACGGAAAGGTAAGGAAAGGAAAATGAATATCCCATTTCAGGAAAAGATATTCTGGGGGAAGATGTTTTTGTTGCTGGTTGCTTGTCAGGATCTAACTGAGCCCCTGCTAGCTTTAACAAAATACTGGAGAAATTAATTTACCTCTATAATTTTTAAAAAAATATATATATAAAAGAAAAGGAAACCCACCCCTCATGATCTGCACGCTGCTCCTGTATAAACACCGTCTGTATGCGGAGTGGGCTTTGAGAGGTAGGGAAGTTCAGCTGATGACTGTGGAGAGTAGTACAGCTCCTCTCTCAGCTTCAACTCTTCTGCTAGACTTTATCTGACAACATTTTCCCTTGCCTGCTGCGTCTTCCTTCGTGTCCCCAAAGTGCACGAGGAAGGAGGCGGCGTTGCACCAAATAAATCTCACACAGCCAAGCGAAACGCTGGCAGGGCACGGGAGCCG
>VZSZ01001952.1:169168-187376 GCA_013398815.1 Ibidorhyncha struthersii | reverse complement strand
GCCCTGACCACTGGCTCTGTCTGGGTACACTCGGACGGATTCACACTGGTGGGATCCCCCATGAATAGGGGCGTTCCCTTCCCCTAGCATCACTTGCTTCTTTCTTCTTGCTGTACGAGGCAGGCTATTGAAAGTGAAAAATATTTCCATCGGCTTTGTTGCTAACACTTCTGGTTTTCCTAGTCCTGGGTGAGGAATGATTTTGCTGCCTTTTGAGGCAGCTGGGACAAAAGAGAATCAGCAAAATCAACACATCTCCCATCAGTTAAAAAAAATGAGCTATATTAAATATTTAGGTACTCTTCAAGTGTTGTCTGAAAAAATAATTTCTGTGGCATAAACAGGGCTTGTCTTAAAGGTTCTGCACAGAGAAAGGACCTTCATCCATCAGCAATTAGATACAGCAGTAGACAGACTCCTGAAGGCTGTGGCATATTTGCATGTAAAGAAGGTTCCCAAACTGTATTGAAATAAATCACGTATTTTCCAACATGCTTGAGGTTTTTCATGAAGACACCAGAGTAGGTAACACAGTTGCAAGGTTTCAACGTATAACAGCTCTGGGTTATCTAAAAATAGAGCATCAGATTCTATTTTTAGCAACGGCGATAGAAATCTGAAGAAACCTCACTAACTTCAGAGCAGTTGCCTTGTATTTACATGTGTATTAAAGATGTCAAATCAGCCTCTATTGCTGCACACTACTAAATGCAAATCTCTGATTCTGCAAACAAAAGCTGTACTAATGCATACGACTGGAAACATCCACATTAATTCTGTGTAACAGCCGCCGAGTGAGAGTTAATATTCTCAGGTAGAAAAAGGCTGTGAGTGTTTTTTACTACCAGCCTCTTTTAATACCAGCTTGTGGGTTGGGACAGCTGAAACAGCAACCGCTCAGAATGTTTTTTAAGCCACGATTTTTTTGGTTACCTCACTTATCACCATGTCAGAATATTTTCTTCAGCAAATTAGAAACTGTCTTTTTCCTTATATACTTCTCAAGTATTCCAAAGATTCATTCACAATGCCAAGCTGCAGTAAAATCCAGCGTAATGTAAATCACTCTCCGATACTGCTTTTCCTTTCTCTTTCTGGATAGGTATAAATGCAATGAAAAATAAATTATTTTATTGAGAAATGGAGAAATCGGTATCACGGATGGAGTTTAAAAGTCAGATCATCTTGCTAATAGCTAAATAATGTATTTCCTAAGTTGGATTTCGGCTACACGAGTTTGAATGTTTGAACATTTTTTATTTTAATAAGGAGAGCATTCTAAAGTGCTGAAACCAGGGATAAGGTAACATTATCCTCTTGGCACATTTAATAATATGTACTAATGCAGCCTGTATTTCCAACCCCTCTTCCCTGTCTAGCATTAATGCTGCAAATTGATGTATTTTTCTGAACAGCAAACCCAAGCAGTAATGTGGTCATGGGAAACTGGAACAAATGACCACTTGCTCTGGAGAGCAGCACACTGCGAGTTTGAAGTCCTTTGTGTTTACATAGTGGCTTGACTCTCAGCAACAGGTCATAGCCGCAGAAACAAGAGCTGCCTGAAATATCATGTAGGGCCTGTAAACCCAGGAATGTGCTGCGTGCTGCCAGCAGTGCCCTATAGGGTCTCAAGCAGCCTGCCTTCCCAAGACCTGGCAGGATTGCAGACGTTTCTGACCAGACCTGTTGGGCTAAGGTGACTTTGAGAGAAGTCAGCTCGTTAAGCTATCAGTGAAGACTGTGTGTAAGTCTTTCAGCTGCTAAATATTTTAATAGCTCCAAGACAAAGACGTTGCTCACAACAGAGTGTGCCACTGATGGTGTTTCCAATGTAAGAATTAATTAAAAATTAATGCAATTTGTTTTGATTTCTTTTTCGGAAAGAAAAAAAAAAACAAACCCAAGCCTCAACTAAGTTGGCCCTTAAATAACACAATATACCAGTCTGTGTTTCCTCTCCAAATGGTAAGACAAAAATCCAGCACATTTTATTCAATGAGTTATAGTATGCATAACTGATTCAAAGACAGTAGTCTTTTCCTGGTAGCTTACACCATGGGAATGAGTATTTGGAAGGTGGCGTTAATACGAAGTCTTTGAATTAAAATTCCCCTTTTCCAGACTTCCCCCGTACCTTTCTTTCCTGTTTAGAAAGCAAAAGGATGACAGGCAATTCAATACTGTCATGGAGAGCAATTCCCTTACGATAAGTGGACCCCCAACACAGCATCGCGGTAGGGCTGGTTTCCCTGCAGGTTTAGATGACCACCTCATGCATCCCAACGGCTACTCCCCAAAAGCCTCACCAGAAACCTTGTCGATGGCCTCAAAAACAGCTCTTGGCTGATTTGCAAAGCACCCTTTCTAGCTTCGTGGCTCCTCCTAGGCATCTCAGCAGATCCATTTTACTTTAGATGGATGTTTCTACCTTCTCAACTCACACATAACTCTGACTTGTTATGGTTAGCTATCAATTGGCATTTCCAAAAGCACCCATCTCCACCCACCCACCAAGTAGTCCAGGATAGCAGGGTACCTATTACACAAGCCAAACCAGTCAATCTGTTCAAGGGTGTGAAATTCTGAGCTGGCACTGACTAGTAGCAAAGAATTATTCAGAAGTACCACAGTGTACACATTTTAAAATACATTTAAGTTCTCAGTTCTTAGACTGCCTGTAAACTTTTTGAGTTGCAGAGGCTACACTGGGATGTAATTAAATAACAAGGCTGCTGTCTATAATTATAATGATTCTTTTAAAGGTTTTCATTTAAAGGCGTAAATGTGGTGGCCTTAAAACAACTGGCAACAGTGTGCATGGCTCGATTTCAAATTTCTATACTTACACGAGCAGAGATCAGGAGAAACAAGGAATCTTGCCACTCTTTTTGTGCCAGATGAAGACTGTCCAATCTCATTTACATAATAAAATCAAAAAGGCACATTAAATTGTTTTTCATATTTGGGATTGCAAGAACGAACTAAACGCCAATGGCCAGTCCTGAAAATGCCTATCTTCTTCAGTAAGGTAATAGAAGGAAGCAGTGCTCTCGATGCACTGGAACTGCTTTTGCTGACACGTTTTGTTTGAAGAACTGGGCCATTAAAGTTTAGGTTTTGGCTTTCTAAACTCTGCCTGGTCCTTGCAGAAAAAAAGGCTTTAACAAAGTACTTTCAAACGGTTGATGCCACCCCAGTTTTCTATCAAACAGCTGATTATCTTAAATGAAAATAAATAGTGTTGCCATGCAAAAAATGCAGGTTTTGCTGTTGCCACAGAATCCCTTTTTCCCTATCGAGTGCTACATACCACAGTCAAGATATACATTTTAGATTTAAGACAGGCTAAATTGCATTCTTATTAACAAAATGCAGGCTACAGACTAATAAAAACACCTTACTTTGGGCCAGCAAAGCTTCCATTAAAACTAAAGGATATTTGTATTGCAGAGCCATAAAATATGCTCTTTGCACAGGATTTTTTCAAGCCACAGTCTAGTGAAATGCATGGATATATTTCCATTGGCTTTAGTGACTTTTACATCAGCCACTAAGACAGTGCATGCATTACATCCTCTAAATGGAAATTCACAGGGGAAGAAAAAAACAGATTCATTATAAATGGAGATGTTCTGAAAGGGTTTTTACCTATACTAAAAAATTAGTGAGTGGAAAGTGGCATGACGTGTGACTCTCTATCTTACCCAAATCAGCAATGTTAAGTCTGATTCTCCACAGTTTTGTCAAAGTCGCCTGAAGATTTGAAATCTTAAGTGAGGGCACAAGGTCTTAAATTGCCAACAAAGACAAATCTGTAGCATGCCATTTTTAACAAAGAAAAAAATCATTATCAAACCTTTCAGACAATTGAAATAAAAAATCATTTCCATTTCAATTAGTAGCATTTCTGTTCTTTGTAAGGCAAGTCTTCGAAGGCAGATAATGCTAAGTTTCCTTACCAAAACTGGGTGCGCTGGGACCCATCACTCCACGTCAAGCTCTGCGTACGGGTAATGATGATGGAATGTAACTGCAGCATTCAGGACAAAGCGCATCATCAGTGCACACTCTGATCCCCAGCTGCAAAATGAATACAACAGTGTAAAAGGGTAGACAGGGCTTGAAGCCTCAGAAACTGTCTGTTCCAACTGGCCACACTTGGGGAAAAATAAGGGAGTTAAAAATATATATAATACCCCTTTCTGAGGCCACAGGCAGATGACCAAAGTTTAGTCTTCCACCATAATCCTTCCTGTACTTACTACCCACTCATCCATTAACTCATAAAAACACTCTGTGTTGTTGCTGTGACTTCAGGCATCTGTAGGGCAGTCTGCTGTTTGCTGCTAAAGAATGATTTACATAGATCAGGAAAGTACCAAATAACTTTGCACAAAAGGCATAACGTGTGCTCTGTGAAACTGACCCCCACCAGCTCTGTTGCCCACAGAGGGGCCGGTATCAGATGTAGTGATGAGCCAAGAGATTCGGTGAAGGTCAAGAGACTCAGTATTGCATTTTCCTTAATCTTCCATCAGCTGGAAGTCAGCTAAATTACTTGTCTCTGAACCTAAAATGGTCTGAATTCTGGCTTGGATATATTTTCCTGAAACCGTGCACCAGAGCCAAGACGGTGTCATTGAAATTATCCTCTACACCATCATTATTAGTACCATTCCTGGGGCTGAAGCACTTTTTCCTAACAAAGCTGATACAGCAGGGTGTAAGTGGATAGACTCTACAACTATTTGAAAGGACGCTGTAGAGAGGTTGGTGCTGGTCTCTTCTCACAGGTAATTAATGACAGAACAAGAGGGAATGGCTTCAAGCTCCAACAGGGTGGGTTTAGACTGAACATTAGGAAAGAATTTTTCACAGAAAGGGTGGTTGGGCATTGGAATAGACTGCCCAGGGAGGTGGTTGAGTCACCATCCCTGGATGTGTTTAAGAGACGTTTAGATGTGGCGTTGGCGGATATGGTGTAGGGGAGAACTTGTGGAGTAGGGTAGATGGTTGGACTCGATGATCCCAAGGGTCTCTTCCAACCTAGACAGTTCTATGATTCTATGATTCTATGGTCTGTAAAACAGCCTGAGGCGATGGGGTGGTGGCTGGGCTTGTGCCTCACAGGTCCGAGGGGGGTGGCAGCACCCATGCCATCGCTGCACGGGAACCAGCTGTACCAAAGAGGAACAGCTGGGCAGGAGTAGAGCGGCTACCTCTCCTCCCTTCTCATCAGCCAGCAATACTGGGATACATGCAGAGTTTTTTCTCAAAATAGTTATATGCCGCCCACACACACCATTAAACGGATGGACTTGGATGTCCCGGTACAGAGCCTGGAGTTGCCACAGGTCTGACGACCACCAGCATCACGGGGCATAATTGGGCAGCACCCTGGGCTCTGGCAGCTCTGCCCCCAAAACCCTCCTCTGAGCACCCTCGTGGGGCTGGAAGCACCCCATCCCCACAAACACCTTCACTCACAGTCCAAAGCGCAGATGTGTTTTTACCGCCTCCCAGGAGATGGGTTGTACGCTGAAGCACAGGCAGCTTCAGCTCCGATCGCAGCCAAGGGGTATCATCTTTTCATGAGTACCATCAAGATATTTAGAGGACCTGGCACCATCAAAGCCGACCCATTGTGTTGGGCTGTGTAACAGGTCTGGAATCACTTTATAAATCTGGAGAGCAGCATGTGAAAATAAAGATACTTGAGGAAGAAAGCTTCCGAAGACGTTCTTGTGAATAAGCTCCCATTTCAAGCACAATTAGATTTCCGAGGCACCAGAGAGCCAATTAATTAAGCAACTATCTAAATAAAGACACATAAAACAAATATACCAAACACACACACACAACTCATGTTTTCTCTGCAAAACTTGCATTTTTTAATATTTGGTTTCTAATTGATGTGGTTTTGCTTGATCACAGGCACAGTTCTTCAGGTGGAGGGAAGATATATTCTTCAAGGCCTGAGACACTGCTTTCCATAGTAAGCAATTTTCAGATACGGATCACAACTGTGTTATTTCAAGATTTAAATGAATCAAGCAAGAGAAAGACAATTTTGAAACTTTGCCTAAAACTCCATACTTTCAAGCTTCTAAAGAATTTGGGAAAATGAGCCTCCCATCCAGCGTACTCTTAAAAATATAAAGGAATTCTTTAGCAATTAGCTTGTTATTTTCTCTACCAGCACATAAACACAAACTCATGCTATTGTTCTGCAAAGCACATTTTCTTATACCCTGTCAAACAATCTGCTCCTTCATCCTGAAAGCCTACTGCATTTTCCCTGATCCCTTTGGTAAAGATGAGGAGTCCAGGGCTCTCAAAATCCATACAGCAGTAAATCAATATATGACATTTCTGCAAGACATTGATTTAGTGGTCACATAATTCATTGATTTTTGACAACCTGAATCTAGTTTATCAGTGTTTTAAATATTCCTTGATGTGTGCAAAACTTTTCTTCAGCGTGCAAAATAACATCCTCAGATCCTCCTTTCTTCCACATTGGAGAATCCAATTAACAGCTGCTAAGTCTGAAAAAATCCACCTTTCCCAACCATATTTTAAATAATCGTTATCAAGTCTATACTGTTCAAATATATATATGGGGGGGGTCCAGTCCACAGGAGGTGCTTATTCTGGCCTCATTTTTCTTGGGTCGATACCACTGACTGGAAACGATAATTTTTGGAAACAGATTGACAAACATGTCTTGATTAAATCATGTAGTATATCTGATGGACAGTCCATATCTGATAAAAGATCAGACATGGGCTGTCCTATGCATTTGTAATTGGTAATAGAGTCATGCTGCAGCAATTTAGGTTGTCTTTAACCCTGCATTAGTTGTACATCTGCAAGTGTTTGTTTCTGTGCAAGGTAGGAAGAAGGGGGATGAAATTAGTTTACTAATTTCAATTATTTGCAGTGCATGGATTGCACAGCCTGTGTGAAGAAAATCCTAAAATGTAGTCATGCATTTTCAGTACTTACGGTTAAGCCAGCACTGATGGAAAAGTGAAAAGTGCAGAAATGCATGATAGGCTTAGTTTCATAAGTCCTAAAGCACTCAAGCCCAGGAAAGGGGGGTCACAGAAAGCATCTACATGGCACACCCAGGTAGACACACTCAGCAGTGGCACATTACTCCTAAACTTCAGAAGCTGTTGCTCCTTTTCTCCTGAAGGCTGAGGAGGGAGCATGACCTGAGGTGGCTCCCTTAATGGATGCCCCATCCCTGGAGGTGTTCAAGGCCATGTTGGACAGGGCTTTGAGCAACATGGTCTAGTAGAAGGTGTCCCTGCCCGTGGCAAGGGGGTTGGACTAGATGATCTTCAGAGGTCCCTTCCAATCCAAACCATTCTATGATGCTATGAATTGACAGCAGCAAGAAATAATCCCGGCTGGCACTTGGATTCTTCTCATCTGCTTCATGCCTGGTAGTATGTTGCTTCAAGACTTGAAGAAAGCTATCTGGACTTGCTGGACAGTCACAGGACTGGTGGACACCAGCAGGGTAGGGATCATCTGTTCTAAACAGGTATTGTGATGAGATGCCCATCTCTTGCCTACAACGACGACAAGAACTTACGTGACAAGCTCAGACTCAAAACTTTGGTGAGAAGAATCCCACACAGTGGGCTCAAAATTCCAGCAGTGGCCTGGCTCCTTTTCCACTGTCCCTGTGGCTTCTGCCAGTGGTAATGAACTGTAAAGGTTGAATATCTAAGCAAGCCTTGTGCAGACATCTCTAGGGAGTTCTGTCCTTCCCTCTGCATTGCAGGGCATGGGTTCATCCAAAACATGGTAAGAGATTTGTCCTGAAGCTTGGGAAACCTAGCTTACCCAGTGTACAGAAAACAGAAAATCGCAGGGAAATTTTGATCTTTCAGTTATCAGTTGTGGATAGAAATTCTTGAATGTTTTGTCTTTCACTATTTTCAGGTATGGACAGAAAATAAATATTTCCTTTTTTTCTTCTCACACTGTTTCTGCACTATTCAGTGCTATCAATGTTATGTCTGCTAGCCACTTGGCCTTGTGTATTGAGAAAGTCAAAGCCCCTGATAATACTGAAATTGAAGAGAAAAAAAAAATATAGGCTGACTGTGTCAGAGCAGAGACCTGGAAGGGATCTGTGTCTGGACAAGGCTGTCTACAGGATCAGTGCCTTGTTTATCATAATGTAGGTTTGTATCTACAGTTGCTGTGTGTCAGTCATCAGTCCTCATCCTCCCAGTGGTATCCAGGCACACTGTTTTCAGTAAGAACAAAATGAGGTTGTGAGCCAAAGCTCACTCATTTTGCTGGAAAGGGGACAGCGACCCAAGTGGACTTCATGTCATGTCATTTGAAGCTATTTTTTTCCCTTCACCTTGTTGAGAGAAGAAGGAAAAAAAAAAAAAAATGTGTAAAACTTCAGTTCCTTAAGATGTTTAATTGACAATCGAAGGGAAACAATGCGTTTAAAGGTTATTGTAATTACATCTACTTACATTTTTGTTCCATAAACAACATTTTGTTAACTTTCCAAATTATGCAGTGTTGCTTTGACCTATTTTTTTAGATGCCTGAAAGGATAATAAATTATCTGAAAGGCAGTAATTTTGGACTTAAAGTTTGAACCTTGAATGCATTTATTTTTAGTATATCATGTAAAGGATGCTTAAAGAAGGGCATAAAAGTAAACCCAGGTCAGGAATGAAAAAGTGTTGTTTTGGGAAAGGCAAAAAGCTCTTTTGTTTTAGTTTATTGCTCATCTTTTATTTTTTCAAGCTGCATTATTGCTTTTTCAAATGAATCACCGTGCAATATCATTTACAGTCTGACCAACAAAAGCTGTTATTAGTGCTAGAATTAGTGGGATTTCACAGTGTCTTCAAATCTCAAGAATGCTCTAACTGTAACAATGAAAGTACACATGTATTAAAGACACCAAGCTAACATAAAACGAAATAATTACTTTGCAATTCATTTTCAAAGCCATCTGGCTTTCTTCTCGAAGCTTGTATCACCAGGCTGAAGATTATCTGGATATTCTTTGCTAGCCACTTGAGAAATATTTGAGATTCAGGAGACGATTCAGGAGACAGAAGACACGCTGAACTTCTTGGAAACTATGTGTCAGCCTCGTTGGCTCCAAATGGAAAAAAGGGCTGCAGAGAAATTCGACCAACACCAAGCAACTGTTCCGAAGAATGCGGCTTAAGGTTTTCAAAGTGGAGTCAGCCTGCTAATGCATGCAGCTGTAGCAGAGGAACACACAAAAGCAGAGAGTAGACGGGTACAGGGAGAAGGACACCCATTTCATCAATTCTGCATGAAAGATTTTCCTTCATGATGCGTCCAGATTGAAATGTTCTTCACTCTAATAGACCTTAAAGAATAACCACTGATAGAAAGATTTACTAGCTGATAATTACAGCCCTTCATTTACGAGATTTACGTTTTCAACTAGAGAGCCTGAGAATCAAATATGAGTTGAACTGCTGCTCTCTGAGTCCAGAGTATTGGGGTACGAATCTTTATCTGAGATTGCCAGAGGAAAGAAGTGTATTGTCACCTTGAATTTCACAAGGTGACATAAAAATGAGCACATGTCCCTGCAACGTAGCTTTTATTGCAGCACCTAATTTTACCCTAATGATGCAAAATGCAAAACTAATATTGGTTTATGTTAAGAGCACAGCCCTATTTGTTACACTTGCTATAACTTTTATTTTAAACCTGGTAATTATAGGAGGCACAGGTGGTGCTGCCCATAGCTAAGGCTGCCCATTTCCCATAATAAGATTCTGTTTTATAAAGATGTTTACATTATAGCATCAAGTCCTAAAATACAGGGGAATACCAGAGCCAAGGTGAGGAGTGCATCTTTAAATTATCTCCTTCCCCCCTTAGTTGCACGTATTACATCATGCTTTTTGAATACCTTATCATAAACCTATCTGACTCCTGCCTCGTTCAGTGCAGAGAGTGGACCATTTTCTGGGCTTGAACTGGGCTTGTTTAATGAAGAAGACTTTTGTCCGAGACATTTGCTTCAGAGTTTGGTTGGAGAACAGGGAACACATCGCTGGATTGCAAGAAGAGAAAGGATGGTTTTGTAATTAAAGACTATCGAATGCTGCCCTTTAGTACCACACTCTGTCACTGTACAAGTTTGTCAGGAAAGCTATTAATAGATAGCTTCAGTTCACAGGTTTTCCCGTACCATCATCTCATAGAGGCATAGACCCATCTCTGGTATTCCAAGATGTGCCGAGCATTGAACTGCATGTTTGGCGAAACACAGCTGGTCACCCTGAGCCAACCCAAAATCCACACCTTCCTCCCCTTCAGGCTTTTCAAAAGAGTTTTTAGTAGATACAAAGTGGAAATTTGAGTATGTTTAGACTAACAAAGTCTACACTAATTTATATGAGAAAATCCCCGGGGGTTTGTTATAAGATTATGTTGTTGAAATTGGCTTATTCCCACTATTTCCACACCCAGACATGACAAAAAATCTGCTGAGACCCATGGCTTTGACATCTTACATAAAGAATTCAGGGTCAATGGGATGGAAGATATGACTGTGTTAACTCAGGCCTGTTTCACTTGACAAAGTTTTGGCTAAAGAACTGAGTTTTCCACTCCTTTCATCTACTTGATAGTGAGAAAAAAAAAAATATGGAAAAGATGACTGATGTTCTAGGTAGGGCACATGCATCGATTTTCATATATAAATATGATATATTCTCTGAACAAAAGACAATATAGATTATTTGTCCAAATTAAATTCAACATAAGGTGGACATAAATTGCAGTGGTAAGTGGCACTAGAGGAATGGTGATAATTCACTACTGCACCACTTTACAAAAGTATATCATGCTTTAGACTGCTGTCTAGACAAATCTCTTCTTACAAAGATACTTCAGTAACCTCCTTAGAAGCACATCATCTAAACCAAGTAATATCAATCTGAGTTACAAATACGAGCTGTTCTTATCTAGAACTTAAGGTCAGTAGCAGATGTTACAAATTCCTACAGACGCATGCCCAAAGAGAAGGATTTTTTTTTTTTTTTTTTAATGGCAGAAATCTGCTAGCTATTCTTGCCTTATCTGCAACAGCTGAGCAATCTTTCAGTGCCATGAGGAGATTGAAAACTTGGCTCATATCTAGCATGGACAAGCTTGCCTTAATCACATTGCTCTTTTACATGTGCACAAGGACATCAACATTGACAGTGCTACAGTAAAGCAGCCATTTGCTGAAAACAACTGTCAACATTGTCAAGTTTTTTGGAACCTTTTTTCATGTGATTTGTGTGACAAAGCCTGTATAATTCTGTTTATCAGCTGCAGTAACAAATTTCCGTAAGGGGCGTATATGCAGAAACATACTGGAGCTGGATTTTCTATTACCAGTGCCTACCTGACACTCTAAAGCAAACGGATTAGAAAACATTACAAGATATGTGAACTGCAGCAGCCAAAACTTCCAGTCCCATTTAAAGCAATTTTGAGTATTCACAAAAAGTTGCAAAAGCTGAAGTAAAAAGATTTTGTCTTTTGTTTAAAAGTCACTCTTTTTCTAAACTCTTTGTGCATTTTTCTTTCTATACTAATATTGCCAGTGAACCTGTAAAGATATGCTTGAAAAAAGAATCATAATTAAGTTATGTGTGGTGATAATTGATACCTGAGATTTTTTAAAAGCCAACATGAAAGGCTCAGTAGTTAAATACCACAAAGTATACAGCAAGATGCTGCAGAGGGTGGAACAGAAAACTTATTTAGGATTAGATTAAATTTTAGGCTCAGAACCGGTGCCCAACCTGTGCCTAGACCAGCTATTGGCAGTGCTCAGCTCTTCCAGAACGTCTCGGGACCAGTCTCCTGGCATGTGCCACTCTTCAAGTTACTGGACACCAACAGAAACCTGCAAATGGCTCTTGGCATCCTTGGCACCGTGACACTTTCAGCTTATTTTATTCTGCTCTTATATTTTCCTAGGTATAAGTATTTTAAAAAATCATAAGATCTAGCAGTATTAAACAGTCAGCATTTTGTTAATAACAATCTGAGAGTATACGAAGTTATCTCCAACCGAACTTCATCCCACAGGCTCAGTGCTGTTTCTGACTACCTGAAGTCCTAATTCCTCTAGGTTGCCTTACAGAAGTGTTTTTTATCCCTTTCAATCAACCATTCTTCCTATTGATCTATAAAATAGCTTGTAAAGAAGAACCGGGCATGTTTGCCCAAACAGATCCTGTCTCACATCTCAGATACGTTATGAGGACAGATTGCGTTTACTCCTGTGGTTCTCTTCAGACTGCGCATTAATGCTGCGAGAGCTACTGGCCCCTGAACTCCTGCACTGTCCCCGTGGAATGCTAATGAGGGACTGGTGCTCTAAACGATGCCGTTAACAACAAACTTTCTCTGTATCATCTTAATCACAATTTCTAAGGATGCATTTTATGTATGTATCAGCTGTAGCCCTGTTGATGCTCTGAGCTGTTCCAATTGATTTTTCTAACACATGCTTGCAATGCCTGGGAGATATCGCGGCACAAGNCCCAGAGAGTTTCATAACTCCCGAGAGAATCTAGTGCACACTGTCAAAGTGAATGGTGTCTCACAGTTAATTTGGTTGGTGGCCAGAGGCTACAAATAATTCTCTTGCCCACAGCCAAGGTTACTCAGCTGTATAATAAGGATGAAAGCCTTGGCTTCTGCAAAGACTCAGAATCATGGACATGGTTTTGCCATGCAGGGGAAGCATTAAGTTATACAGAATTGTACAGGTGTTGCGCTGAGCTTACAATGTAATGCATTTCTAATTGCTCCTAAAGTTTAGGAAGAGTACAACGGTTAATCTTCATGATGACAAAAGGAAGCAGGAAAATAAAGTGACACACTTGAATGAACTGTGAGGAAATAAAGTGCACAACATGTGATAATGCCATGACTCTGTGTTACTGTGCATTTCTGGGCTGAAAAGATATGGCTTGATGGGTAATTTGTCATGCTGTGCAATAGAGAACAACAGTAAAGAGACTTCAGACAGAAGAAAATTACACAAATAGTAGGGTGGAAAGGTATAATTGAAGATGGCAGAAGACTGAAAGAAAGACATTTAAAATTACTGTACTGACCTACTAAATGCACTTGGGCGTGGAATCCTGGCCCCACAAGAAGAGGCATTAAACGACTGCAGGCTGTGACACTACTACAGGATAATGCCAATCTTGTGGAGCTCTTAGAGGATAGAAAAACATCCAGTGTTAGCCGAAAAAAAAAAAAAAATCGGGCCCTTGTTTCTTGTGTGCATGCACAGCCTGAACAAATAGTGACTTTACAATGAGGGAAAATTTACCTATGGCCAAGCTGGCACCTGCTATCCCGACCCACGGAACCAAGACCTCACCACCTTCTTCTGAACTGCACAAGGACTCATTCTCTGCCACTGGGACATGTGGTGCACTGTGTCTGTAGACAGCGCTAGTGAGATAAGTGACTATTTGCTGCTACTTTAGCTGATTTTACCTCTTGCCGCTGAAGAGAGAAATAATACCCAGAGATACCAGAAGACCTGTGCTCGCTTCAGAGAAGCTAGCAGAGGCAAGGGACGCCACAAATGTGTTCTTCTTGTGTTCAGCATGTCCACTGTTGCTCAAACTCTTGGTCCTTTATCAAAAGATCTTGAGAGGAGTTTGAGTCTCTCCCTAGGACATGAAATCTTGTGCTATAGACAGAAAATGAGATGCTTTCCAATAAGGCATGTACAAATAACCTTCCTTTCATCCTTGCTGTTCTTCTTCCCATACTCTGCTAGCACATGAGTGAAAGTGCATTAAAGGAAGCAGAGGGAGACCTTATTTTTCCTTTTGATTTATTACGTATTACTTACAAGTCTCAGAAAGATGTTCTGAGTGCACACGAAAAATACCTGAGCCCTTCATAACCACCAGAGTGAAGAAGGCTACCAAAGAATAAGATAAGGTCTACTACTGGCTGCCCCAAGTCTCCACGAATGTGAAATGTTCATATTACTAGCTAACTTCTCACGTTCGCTGGTGCACTTCAGTATAACACAAAGAGGAATACCACCAGCACATTAACAGCTTTGTCTTTTCATCGCGTCGGGAGGCTTTTGAATTCTACCTTCACATCTGCATGCTCTTTTATTCAAGAGAAATCACAGAGTACATCTCTTTCTCCCCTCAGGGCTACCAGAAATACCAGAAAATCATACTGAAATGAACTTCCCAAGGTTTCCTCGTTGCGGGTACAGTATACTGGCACAACAGGGAAAGCAGTGCTGGTTTCACAGGTTGCCAGGCTGCTGAAGCACCCACTCTATGTGAAGCCTGAACTAAAGAAAGCCAGAGCAGCTGCAGAGTGAGGCACTATTCCACTGTAGAGATATGCTAAACCATTTTGCTACTGTACAAACATTTTGACCATAAAAATAAATGGTCTAAATTGTGAAACTGTAGCTAGCCTGCTGTCAAGTTAAATAAACAATGAAGCAATCCAGAGACTCCAAAAGCAATTGTCGTTCCATGACCTACACTTTTCTAAAGGCCACTTCTCGTGCGCTTAAGTACTAAATGAAGAGAATGCTTTAGTAAAATAAGTTTCTGTGTTTGTTTATCACACACCATTTGGTAATAGTCCGGGCCCTGTGTGATTCTGTGGCAATTAAATTTGCCAGAGAATCCACTCACTGCTGCAGACGCACACTGCAGGATGCAGACCGTCATTTTTTAAACTAAAATAGGGGTTTTTTTGCCTTTAGTGGCAAAGAAAATCTTCCAGATGTTAACTGAAAATAGAGTCATGCAGAGATACATGCCCAAGTTTGCAGGCATGGCTCTAATAGGCATGAGCTGTTCCTTGAGTTTAATTGTTAATTAAACCAGAAAACTTGATAGCCCTTATTTACACGGTCAGTGATGTTAAGTATTTCACAGCTGCTTGTTATCCTAATCTCTACTGCCCAGACCATCTCCATATTCTTGCCAAATTTGATAAATTTCAACTTCCCATATCTACTCCCCCAACCTTCTGTTTATTGTGCTGACAACCCTTGGTACCAATATTGCAGTCTGCAGCTCGCTTAAAAATGAAAAATTAAGCCTGGCATAAAATCAATAGGATGCAATATAAGATTAAATGCCATGCAATGCTGAATTCGTCATATCATTTTGGTAAAGACTTGCCTTTTTTTTTTTAAATTTACTTGCAGCAGTGCCTGAATTCTCAATCTTTTGCAACGGAAAACTGCAGCAGAATTTAGGTCAAGTGAGCTGCAGCATAAGACAGGGTCATACAGAAAGCATATCATGGTATGCCAGCCATAAGTAAGAGTTCTGATTCAAGTTCTTATGTAAAATAGTTATGTTGTGCTCATGTATCTCATCCATTTCAAAACCTGTGTGCTTTATTGACATCTTCCAGACTATAGTATATGAATATAACAGTAACACAAGATCCCGGACCTCAGCTGGTGCAAATTAGTGTCTGTTCAGTGGGAGTGATGCCAGTTGTGCTGGCTGAGGATTGGTGCATGGAAAATGACTGGGAAAATATAGATGGAACTGCATATAATGTTTCTTGTTAGTAATCTTATGTTCCCAAAGAGATGAGAGGCTGTCTCCTTGTCCTCACAAAAACAAAACAAAACAAAACAAAACAAAAAAAACCCACACCTTTCCTTGAGGTTTACTTCTCAGTCAGCTGTGAAAATCACAGTTGATCAGTCAGGGGCCCTGCCCCATTTTCTGCTCTTAGGACACAAATTATTACTCATCAACCTTGAGAAATAAGTTAGGAATGAGAGAGGGAGGTGATCCTTGCCAGGGTCCAATCCTTCCCTTGGCAAGGTGAAGTTCCTGCACCATTCCCCTGGCACAGCTGTGTAAACAGGTATGCTTCTGGCCTGATTTATGTAGCCGTAGCTTTAGGAAGAAGTCATTGAGCGAAACCTTGGANCCTTACAGAGATTTTGGCTTTTCTGTTATTTGGGGAAGGGGGGTGAGGGGCAGAGTGGGGGGTGGGAGGAGTTGAGAGGCATAATATCTTTTACTTGAATAAATCCATCACGTTACTTAAAAAACAAACAAACAAACAAACTAAAACTGATTAAAATTATGAACTTCTTTCATAAAACCTCATTCAAGGTAACCTAGAGAAAATACAGGACTTGGGCTCATTTCACATTATTTTGGCTATACTTATGGGCTACATATTCATGTTTTACCTTTACCAGAATNATTAGCGTTCATAGAACAGCTCTGCTTCCTTACAGAGATTTTGGCTTTTCTGTTATTTGGGGAAGGGGGGTGAGGGGCAGAGTGGGGGGTGGGAGGAGTTGAGAGGNTACCTTTACCAGAATGGTGGAATTTTCAAGACTAGTAGTTTTCATTTGAAAATGGACAAGAGCTACTCCTAACTAGAGGGTCAAAAACTGATCTTACAGATTTATACTGTAAGTAAGCTCCCTTAAATTGGCAGAACAACCCAGCAAAATAATTGCGTTAACCTGCAAATTCTTCCTCAAAACTCAGCGTTTACAAAGCATACTCCGTAGCCCGAGGTTTTAGTCTCAGCTTTATTTTCCCAACAGCATTCCAAGTCCCTTTCTCAAGCAGCTACACCCACAGCCTTTGCCCAGAACGCTTACAGGAGGAAGCTAAGCTGAAGTTATTTCTTTCCTGAAAAGGATGTCTTATTATATTGCATAACCTGTGATCTCAGGGAAGGAGAATGGAGCCCTGAAGCTCTCATAGCTACGCTTACATGTCTTTGGTAGCTCTAGGTTTGTATTTGCTGGACCAAGTGGGTCAAATCTGTCACTTTATCCACTCTAATTCATTTGTGACAGAAGCCAGTATGTCCAAGCCATGCTTCAGCAGGTCTAATTTGCACTTGATAGCTCTCCTTTTACCCCACTGCCCGTCACTGCTCTATACTGGGAGTCATATCAAGTGATCAGCCTGGCGGAGATACAGAAATTGTGACTGTTGTGCCACCTAGCATGCCGAGGGGTAAGATGGGCAAAACCTGTAACCAAGAGCAGAAGGTCCACATTAGGCATGGCTGACCACCACTCTTGTCAGAAGCCTCCAGCCAAGCAGCGGACTACATTTTTTATCCCAGTCACAAAACACCTGGATTTTCATGACAATGGAATAACAAGGCTTTCTAAATATGGGGTGATCAGCTGCAGGTACAGAAGTTTCCCGGGTGAAAAGTCACTTTTTGATGCTCTGCCCTGGGAGGTGGCACTCTCTTTCCACCATTGCTGAAGTTAGAAATACACGTATCCATTGTTTTTCTCCTTCCCTTTTGTCACACAACTGTTGTGATCTATGCTATGACCGAAAAAACTTCCCCCAAAAACTAAACCTTCCAACTACACTCATGTGCTGGGAGACGATGAAGCAGCTGATGCTGGCTGTCCTCTGCATGCTTCCCGGTTTTTCATTCTGCCAACGTCTTCGCCTTGTTGAAAAAGACTCCCTCTGGCTCAATGGAGCTATTGCAGCTCTATCAGCAACACACATCTTGTTTTCTCCTAACTTGTTGCAGGGTTGCAGCCATGCTTGAAACAAGATGAACTGAGGGCTTTTCATCAAATGTGTGTCATTTCTCCCCCAAAAAAACAAAGCCAGGTCATTCTTCCCTAGAGTCCGCATGTATAATCTCTGCTGCATTTCTACAGAGAAGCTTGCAAGACAAGGACAGGTTTTCCACTTCCATTTGTAATCTCAACCTGAACTCATCCAAGACACATTGTTCCTTGGGACCATCATGAGGAAAAGTAACCTAGGCAGATGCACTTTGTGAACCCTGTGACTGCAAGCAGTGATGAGGAAAAGAGAAAGGAAGAAGCTGTCAAGGCTCTGATTGCCCCTATCAGGCTGTAATGGCCCTGATAAGACTACGTGCACGCCCCCACGCACCCATGCCCCCAGACCCAGGAGCTCTACTTAAACTCAGCCCAGGGGCATAATTAGTCGGAGCTATGTTTTAAGTGTAGTAGTCTCTGGATGGACACTAGACCTTCGCTGTGGGTAGCTGCCTCCTGGATAGGCCCCTGCTTTGTGCTGTCTTTATCAGCAGTCCCATCTTTGCCCCATCCCCTGGATGGACTAAGGAGCCACGCTGAAGCCTCATCTCCAGCCCTGTC
>VZSZ01001952.1:153710-164430 GCA_013398815.1 Ibidorhyncha struthersii | reverse complement strand
CACGGTGTTTCAGCAGAACCGGGAACTCACTGCAAGGTCAGGTTCTTCTCTCGTTCATCTGTTTACCCTTCCCTTTCAGCTGTTTTACTTTTCCTTTTCAAAAAGTTGTTCTCTTTTTCGGACATAAAAAAAAAGGAAGGGCATACTCCAAAGTCTTCTCTTTTCCCCACTTTCAGAGACACTATCTTTTTCCCTGCCTTCAGCTGCATTTACGCCAAATCTGACTGTTTCTGCAACGCAGCATGCATCTCCCTCTGGCTACAAACAGCCACTACCACAAACGGAATTATTCCTACTGAAACACCGACTCTTCCCGCTAACTCCTTCTCTGCCGCCTGTCTCACTCTGTATTTACTCCATTCTCTTTCCGAACTTACAGACCTACACATTTCTGAACTTCTATTGTGCAACTTGCTTCCTAAATAAAGTTCTTCTGCTTGGAAATGCGGCTCCACACCACCGCTAACAGCCACTTAAATGGACAGACATCTCACCTTATCTACNAAACCTACACAACATTGCCCTCCCTCTCCCTTGCCAAACCCAAGTTTATGTTCTTTCTGCTGTGGGGCTCTGCAGGGTGATACAGGGAAGCCCACACGCAACTCGAAGTTACGCACCTACGCGAGTACACTTATGAACACTCTACCACATCGCTGTCGTAACCGTGGATTTCCCTCCTGGCAACTGTCTGCTCCTACCAGTGGCAGCGATTCTGTGTTTTCGGCTTCCCCACCCCTGTTGAACCCCGAATTCGAGCCATCATTGCTGTGCACAAGCGCCTCAAATGCAGCTGTTTTTTTGTCAGTCGGGCTTCTTTCTCAGTCCTTTTCAGCTGGGTACGTTTCAAGCATGGAAGGGTCAGAATTTAGGGCCCATTTTCGCTCTGATGGCTCAAAAATAACAGGAGGTGCTCCTCAGAGAATTCCTTGTCTACATTTTAGTCTGCTGATGATCTTTAAAAGCCTTCGAACAACTCATCTCATATTTCTTTTCACAGCAGCACTCCCCACATCTTTGCCGTATTCTTAAATGTTTTCCTGTTTTCTTCCCCACTTATTTGTATTTGATCTATAGATTGAAAAAGCATGCAATGAGCCTTTATGTTTGTGAAGTACGGTGTAAGTTGATGGTGCTATAAAAGTGGTCTGTAGGAAACTAAAATAGTAATAATAAGTTGGGCATATGATGATCTAGAGTTGTATAATATGCCCATTATCATACGATCTGTGCAGTTTTGTCATAGCTTTTTAGCACCTGAAAAACTGAATATAGGCCAAATGTTGTATCTCTATTTTACGTGATGGAGAAGGGAGACAGATTTTATCTGCAATATGCTCAGGCTGACTTTCTAGCATTTTGGAAGTGATTCTTTAACAAATGCTAGAAAAAAAGACATCTTGGATTAAAAAGCTAAAAATCATAAAACTGAGAACATACTACTTAGACGGAGATTTATGTGCCCGAGTGATACCACTACCAATTCTCCCCATCCCCTTCTCTCCCCGAGATCTGTGGCTAGGAAGAATCAGATTTTTTTGCCCGTTACACAGAGGCAACAGCGCGAATCTTGTTTCCCCCGTTTCAGCACGGCAGGGTCAAGCCCAGCCTTCCCACTGCCTTTTGCGGTGTGCCCGAGCAATCCTGCCACTCCGGTACATAACCGAAATTTTATTTGTTCGGGATGGTGAACAAGGTCAGAGCTTCCTCGTGCACGTCAGTGCACACAGAGAGGGCTGAGCTGAGACTAGTCTCTCTTTTTGCTTCCCCGGTTAGTACCCCAGCAACCTTCACCTTGTAGCAAGGACAGGCACATGATAGAAGGGAAATGTACAAAATCGCCATGTGTGCTGCATCCTTCCCCGGAGGCTGAAACTTTCACCTCTCTGATATGCTTAGTTGGCTCAGAGTAAAAGTTCTTGAGAGCAATCACAATCCTAGGTCTCAGGTGGCAACCGGCGGGGAGAATGGGCCAGCCCACAGGCAGATTACCCTCTGAAGCTTCCACAGAGAGTCCAGCGGGTTCAACTGGCCCACACCACAATCACACCTCTTAAATAAAAGCTTTACACGTTTGTAGATGCATATACATTTAAAAAAAAGTATAAGCCTGACGTGGAGGAGCTAGCACACGAAAACGTAACAACTTCCACTCAACGGCAAAGTTTTACAGACTTTCTACAAAGGCTGTTCCAGCCTAATCAGTAGAGAGATCATTTCTGCCATCTGCACTCAGCAGGGACCGGGTTGTCAAGACAAGGTGGCAAACAGAAACAGCAACGGCAGTAAATGAAAATAATACACAGAGATTCAAACTTACCAAACCAGGACTATAAACCAGTTGGATTTCAGTGAGAACTACTGGATCTTTCTAGACAGAAATGTGTTTTTCTGACAGCAGTCGTAATTAGCAAGGCATTATAGTGTTACAACTTGGCCCAGGTGAAGAAAATGTTTTCCATCAACAAAATCAAGGTAGGATTTTTTAAAAATACATACAGAATATTCACTAATGGATAGCAATCGCTCATATTCATACTTTGTAAATCAAACTACACTAAAAGCGTGCATCGGTTGTACCGGTTAATAGGTGGAATTCCAAAAGTTTTGAATTTGAGCCAAGGAGACTTTGAAATAACCACATTCGATCTGCAGAGGATCTTCTTCAGAATGATAGTTTTGAAAAGAAATGTAGTCCATGCCTATGCTTCTTTCTCTGCAGGGAAATATGGAGACACAAAATCCCTTATTTCTGTTAGTTCTTTGCTTTGATATTTTAACTAAGTAGCGAGGCAGACACATCTTAACAGGAAAATTATTATTTTGCATTTGACTTATTTCCGTGCTAAAGCACCTCATTTATTTTCAGTCTTTTCATTCAGTTTCAAGACGATTGTTAAGCTCTTAACTTCTGTGACCCACTAAACAGAGAGATATGTGGGTATCACTGTTGTCACAGGAAAAAACAGGCTGGTCTTTTTCCCCATGTCTTTTTCAGAAAGACAGAAAAACAGACTAGTTTAATGCAATTAGAGCAGTGCCTAAGTCTGATGGTAATACGAACTATGATCATTGTTTTTCAAACACTAATGGACCATCAAAAATTTCAGAATTTTCATTCATTAGGACTTTTTGAATGTTGTTTTTAATCTAAGAATGAAAGCTGATAGAAGGCTTGAAATGAAACACACGATTTTATCAAATCTGATGAAAACGTAAGATCTTTATTATAACCGATACAAAACCCAAGAACCAAGCTTCCACAGAGCACTCCCCGTATAATTATTAAATAAAAACACTTACTTATTCGGTACTCAGCTTTTAAACCCTGAATAAGAGAAGTGCATATTGAGAGAGAGGTACTTAAAACGTTTCCATGGATACCAGATGATGCCAATCAGGTCCATGTTTTTATCTGAAAGGGTGCCCCTGCAGAGACATACAGCTTGGTGAGTGGTTGTTTATACAAGTAAGTAAATAGGAACCTTGTTTATTTCACAAAAAGCCCCTGACCCACACTTTTTCTCATCACTTTTTTAGAAGGAACATTTTTCTCCTTTTAAACAGCATTATCATAGTGAAATACACACTTCTGAAATTTTTCCTTAAAGTTGGTTGAGTTTATGACATAGTTTACAAGCAGAAAATGGAGTATCTAGGTACACTACTACCAATCCTGGCAAACCTGCGTTGGTGACTCTTTTTTTCAACTCTGAGGGAAGATATAGTGATGCAAATTACATCTTTCTATTTCGATCACCAAAAGCCACTTCCAGGAAGAAGAAAAAAAAGCAAGGCGCAGATATAAATGATAAATACCCTTACCTTAATCCAGTAAGGACAAGAATACCATTGATTGCTTCTCTCAGAAGAGTCTCCATTTACTTTAGCTCCCATTTTAAAAGTGGTTGGTTCCTAGATTCCCACCGCATAAGTGCTACGAACGTGTAATTTTGACATCCAGTCTCTCAACACTACATGCTTTCTAATTTTGGGAATGAGATTAATACCTCCTATTTGAGAAGTTTCAGTCTTCTAATATTTCTTTGGGTAAAAAAGCACAATGAGTTAGTGAAAAGAAAGGCAATCAACTTTAATACTTAACACAGTTTAATAACCTGAATTGAAATATGTGTGTGCTGTATTTCCATTAAAAAAAGTTTCCTTCCAGCCACAATTAATAGAACAAAACCCCGTCTTGTTCAGAGATTATTCTTGGAATACTGTAATTTTAACATCTATGTAAAGGAGGAAAGTTTTTTGCCACATGCAAGCAATTTGGCCTTCCTTCTTCTCGAAGAAGCGATTCCTGCATAAGACGACCGATTTGATATTTTCCATTTGAACTCGCAGCGCACTTGGAAGGGGGACGGCAATGCTGTGTTCGCTTGCCAGCGCTGACAAAGGTCTGCTTGTCAGTGATACCTTTTACAGCTAAATTTACTCGGGACTGACAGAAGCAGGTGCCCCTTGGCCTGCCAGACACTTGTGTGCCCGCATCACGCAGCCTACAGGTCAACATCCAAAGGAGAAAAAGCCCGGGGCTGCGGAGGAGAGGGTGAGTGAGGCAAACACAACCCAAACTGGGGGGTTTCTCTTCAAAGCCAGCTGGTCTGGCTTTATTCTACGGGAATTTTTTTACCTGCCAGTTTGATCAACGAAGCCCTCAGCAGGTGCTGACGGGTCCAACTTCCTGGAGAAGCAGAAGAAGGGCACTGGTGAGTTTTAATAGAGAAAACAATTAAAAAATTATTCTTAAGTCTTTAGAGTTGTTCTGCTTGCCGCAGCACTGGGTGATTCAGCTCCAGGCTCGTGGCTATGCTCACAAAGCTTTCTTCAAGAGAAAGCAGATAAGCTTTGTAGCATGCTTCGCATTTTATTTGATACGGTGCTTGATTTTAGCTTCTGTTGCCAAGAAAAGTTTCTTGAAAGTGACTGGGTATTTATAGTCGGTTTCTTTCAAACTGTTTCTATGAATCTGAATGGGAAGAACATAGAGGATTACATAGAGCAACACCAGAAGCCAGGCAGCACTGGGGGTGTACGCTGTGCCCCCTCTTCTGCTTCCTTTAAAATAAATGAGTTATCCTGCTAATTTCCAAATAAATAGAAAGGATGTGTTGTCTGTAGAGTGTTCCTGGTATCTGGAGCTTCAGCAGACGTTCCAGAGCCTTAGAAACTCCTTCGGAACATCCACACAAGATTACTTTGTAACAAACAAGGGAGTGAAATTAACAATCTTTAGAACATTTTACAAAAGTCAGTAATCAAAGGATTATCACACAGAACTGCTGCCTTTCACTAAAGTGAAAAGGTAAATTACAAAACAGAAGCCACACGAGAGCACTGCTTGGCACGCTGCTTTTTAAATATATCATGAATTTACACATTTTTCCTTATTTTAAAACCACAAATTACGCCCGTGTGTGTATTCTTTAATTTGCGTAAGAGCTGGGAAACCAGACGAAGGGAAAAAAAGATTTATTTTTCTAGAACAATAAGATTTCAATTAATGTGAAAATGTAGGAAAATGTGACCACATGTTAAAATAAATATTTTGGAGGGGAGAAAAGCATTTTTATTATGATTTCTATTTCAAGAACTCGTTCTTTTAACTTTGTTTCACAGTATTCATTACAAATTGTTGTGTTAAATTGAAAACATTTATTTAAGCAAGTAAACAGACAGAAAACTTGACCATATGAATCTTTTTGAGTAAACAGATTCCATATTCACATGCACACCATAGAAGTCACTAATGGCAGAAAGAAAGGAATCATACGTCAATATGCAGCTAGACTATTTCTGTAGTGGATATTCCCCGTACGTCAAAATAAATGATTTATCAGCAACGGACAGCCTAAGATTAGGCTGAATAATAATACCTGAGGCCCTGATCCGTGATTTTTTTTAGCTAGGCTGCTTGGTGTTGGACCGGTACAGCTGACAGGGAACTCTGACCTCAGCAGAAGTAGATCAGGCCTTAATTCTTGTCCATTTTCTTCATTTTGGGAGACAAGAAAAGCATAACAGAGACTTTTTTTGTTTCTGGAATGTGTTGTATGAAAATTTTGTTTGCTGCAAGAATATCCTACTCTACGTGAGAATAAAATACCAGTATGATAAAACATTATGAGTCAAAGTAAAAAGTAAACCTCTAAATACAGAAGACATTTTCTCGTATGAAGTATTAAATGTAAAACAAAACAAAAACCCCAAACCTACAGCTGCCTTTAAACTAAACAATGCCTGTAAAACATCACTGTTTCATGCATAACATTTGTAATGTATGGAAACCAAATCCCCTAAACAGCCATTAAAACCAAGCACTGTTAAATCCAAAGACAGTAAATAGTAACGGCAGTTCCTAGAGTTAACTAGACATTGTACGTGCTACACTAACCAAGAAAAACATATAGTCTTTGGTTTATAGCCTTTAATTCTGTGTACTGTAAGTTCATCAGCATTTTACTGTTTTGATTTTAAAGGCTCAGAAACTAATTAATGTTACAAACTCCTGGCTAATTTTATGAAATTCCTATTAAGTTAGTCTACATTTCACTGCATTTGGGGAAAAGAGTATTTTGTAAAACATAATTTCAGTACAGAATGTTTTACTTTTCTAGAAAAAGATTGTTTAATGTTGGAAAAGGCAGAGATTACATACTAGGTTATTCACACGATTAAGCTTAAATTAGTGCCCTTTATTGGTCTGTTTCTTATGTTTCTCATCATCAGACTTAAGCACATTAAGTGATATTCTAAAAAATTTATATTATTTATGAAAATACTGAGAGATTAAAAAACAGAAAAGCCTTATTTAATTCACTGAAACTTCACTACTATTTCGGTTAGAAACAGAATCTTCCCTAAAATCCCTGGTACACTCATTTATTTCTGTACCAACTATTCCCCATTAACTAAGAGCTCTGTTTGTCAGAATAAACTAGGGCAGTTTATTCTACAACTATCTTTTTATCTCTTTTATTTTGAAAAGCTACAATCTAGCTCAGCTTTCAACCACATGTTTGTCTTTTTCCAATAAATCCAAGCTTTATTGTCAGGAAGACATCTATATTAGTTATTCCATACTGCGTGTAAATATAAAATGGGATTTAACCACAAAGCTTTGGCAAAAATCACAATTTAGTGACTTTATGTTGTCTTCTTCAAAAGTTAATTCAAGGCTTTTCATGCAGCGTTACATGGTATTTTCAAAGCATATTGTGCCTTCTCCTTTCACTTACGCTGGTAAAAACTGGACACTTTCCACTGAAGGATATGAAGACGCATTTAAAAATCAGATAAGAACCGCATGATAATAATTAAAGGAAAAAAGTAGGACAAATTGCCTTAATTACTTCTTCATATATAAACATTTAAAACACACACATTGTCCATTTTCTATTTCTATTATAAATTCAAAGTGTGTGTGTATGTATATACACCTGCGTATATAGAGTGTGTGTATGTACATATATATGAGTATTCAATACACACTTTAAATTTACAATTATTTTTCCCTCGGTATAGTAAACAAAATCATAGTCTACAAAATATACATAACTTTTTTCATGGAATTTTATTAACTCATTTCTTTGTTCAAAAATCCATTGGTTATTGGTCCAAGACCATCTTCCTGAAAATCAAAGAAACACATGCACATTGGGAAACAGTGGGGAATTCTCCTCCTTGACAGTCTACTGGCAAAGTACAGAGCCACTGCCTTGGTTGGGGGCTTCACCACCCCTGAGCTGTCGTAGTGGCCACAGATAGACTGCCCTGCTGCCGCTGCCCACCCCTGTACCCCATTGTGGCCCATTCCCCCGCGAAGACACCCCCAGCATTCCCATACCAGTCCCCACAACTGCTCACAGCTCCTCCCTGCTATCCCATTTCAAAAATGCTGTTGCACTGTATGGTTCACTGTATAGTCCAAGGTAATGTGGACTGGCCTTGAGCATACACTTTGTCACAATGTACAGGTACACAACCTGTTAACCAAGCTGTCTTCTCCAATGGAAGTACTAACAATTTGTTGCATAGTTAAATTGGGCTTTGTTCCTTTGACAGCAATTAGCATTATGAGGCAAGTTCTAAAAGCGCCACTTAAGAAATTTTCAATAAAGACAAAAGCAACAGTGCACTGTGTGTAACTCTAAAGGCACTGGATGCTAAATCAAGTTCAATAAATACAGCTTGCAAAGGATAAACATATAGATTTAAGCTAGGGTATACTAGTTTGCTGGAAACGTAAAATAACTGCACAGAAACAGCAGCTACTCTTTCATTCATAAATACAGATATAGTAATGCTAGTTCTATATATATACTTAAAGGTTGTGCTCACAAAATATGAAGTTCAATCTAATATTAATGTAGCCGATGCACTGTACCCTGACACATGACAGCATCTGTCAGGGCAGAAAATTAAAAGCTGAATAGTATGATACCCAGCTGCTAAAGATTAATTCAGCAAAACAAACCTTTCTGTATCTGGGTTGTTTTATTTTTGTTTTCTTTTAAAAAACAAAAAAAGCCCACCCCCAGTAATTTTCACCTCTCTCTACTTTCTTTTATTGCTATACCAACGATACAGAAGTATACAAAATCAGTGGTTCCTATAGTTTTTGTTATATATACCTGCAATATTCATTTGTTTCTCTTTGCTTTCTTAAGTGGTTGCAGGATACTCTCTATCCAATACAACTATATGCAAATAGCCCTTTCCCCAGTATCAATCCATCTCCTGAGTCTGAAATTATTGTAGAAGAATGCTTGGTGATAACAAATTAGTATCGTGTGCAATAATCATGAAAATTAATGAAGAGTCTACTAATGTTGAGAAAAATTGAAGAGATTGTGAAATAATCTACTTGTATATCAGGAGATAGTTCCTACCCTTGGAAAGATATGGCTATCCATTTAATTATGTGTCCTTGCATTCACTGACTTCATTAACCATTCACTCCTCAACCACTATGCTTTTGATAGCACTTTAGATCCTAGGCACATACAACCTCACTGAAATGAGATTTTAGTTTGTATTCTTCCTCAGAAATATGAGGGCACCAGCTCCCACTTACGGCAAAGAAGCACTTGTTCCTTGGTTCCTGGGAGAAACTATTCTTTCAACAGTTTCAAAACTGCTGGGTTTAATCTGTAAAAAGGATGCGGGAACCTCATTGAATCTCACTTTAACCCAGAAATTCTTAACCTGTCTATCCCCATTAGCAACTGTCCTTCTTAAATTATTTCTGCCCATATGCCTTTTGCCCCATCATCACCTTACCTGAATACCTAGATTCCAAAATACCCTTTGGTCTCAAGAGCTAGAAAATCTCGTAACGCCTTTCAAATACGTACTTGTTCTCCAGCCCCTACTCCTTTATCCGAGTCACAGCCAAGAGAACAACTAAGTCATGACCAGAGATACTAGCAGAAAGAGGCTTTATAGCACAGACCCTCATACTGCTGTAGACCTGAATGGTAAAGACAAATGCTAGAGCCACCATAACGTATGTATTTAACTGTTACTGAGAGTTTAAAAATGGAGAGGGTAACGACACCGTTGATGAGTCAGCTCAAGAGGTTTGAATACATATTTGACTGAAGATCAACTGGTTAATAAAAAAGAACTGAAGTGTCTCTGTATGGTCCTTATTTGCCTGACAAAAATAACAACCCTCAATTTCAGAAACTTTGATTTAGTAACCAGGTTTCTTCTCCTTTAGCCACGTCAGAGTAGCTATCTGTAAAGTCACTGCTGAAATCAGATCCTGCTGGTCTGATTGGTGCAGGCTTGCAGAATGTAACAGAGCTGAAATGGGGACTTAAATCTGTCCGTACCATACAGCAGCTGTGCAAAGATGCTCAAACTAGATCATACAACAGCAACAGTAACTTCAGACAAAATACATCTAAACCAAAGTACACATCTAAACATGACCTCTGAGGCTTACTTTCCTTTTAACCTCAGTAATATCAACTTTTTAAAGTGCTTCCATGGGAAGAGCTATAACCAATGACATCACAGCTGGAGGCTCATGGAACTTTTAATATAGACGAACATAAGTGGCACAAGCACATCTAAAAGCTGACCCAACTATTGTGCAATTACATTTTATGGCCACAGAGGCTACAAGTTCTCCTTCACTTATCAACAAGAGCTGTCAACCTTCAAAAGGCCTCTCTAAAATGTCTAATACAAGTCTTATATTAATTATTGTTTTGATAATAGAAATATTAGTATTACAGCAGCACTTAGAAGGCACATTTATGGATCAATCCTTGTGGTTTTGTTTTGCATCTAACAGCTCCAAACATGGATTTAGTACTGAGAGTTTACAAACACTTAAAAACAGTGCATTTTCTCAAAATGTCCAGAGAATAACCTAGTACTTCTTGACACCTGCATGCAAGCATACCTGTACAAAACGCTTCACCAATACCTTTATGCCCTTGTTGCATGTACTAATCTATTGCTATGGTATTCTATACTCAACTTATGCTGCAAAGATCATACAGCATACTCTGTTACAACAGGCAGGATGATTGACCTGTAAAATTTGCATATTGTTTACTCCCACTTTGTTTCCAGAGAGTGGTATGCAATTTCAAATAGAGGCAAATTGTCAGTGAAACAGCCAAAAAGTTGGGTGCTCATCAAAAATATATCTCAAAGTCCAGTTTGGAAAACTCCTGAAAATTGAGTTTTTTTT
>VZSZ01001952.1:65520-130888 GCA_013398815.1 Ibidorhyncha struthersii | reverse complement strand
TATCCCAAACATAACTTTTTCTTGGTTTTATAGACAAATTGAAATAGAAGATGACTGTAACCCCTAGTTTCCGTTACTGTATTTTTAATATTATTTTTGTTACAAGCTAGGTCTTTCTAGGGTTTCTGCAAGTAATATTGACTTTTTTAATTAGTTCTAAAATTATTTTTTGATGGGAATCATTAATATGTGTATGTCTAAGAGACGAATGTTTTTGGTGTATCAGTGATCACACATAATGTAAAAAGAAGGCTAAGAGGAAATAGGGTCTTCAAATTATTTCTTTTGCTACTTCTCTGCCTTGATTGCACTCCAGAAATATTATGACTTAGCTATTACGCTTTTAAGACCAAGATTACAAGAGGATCAGCACACCTATTAGTAAATAAGGCAGCAAGAAGTGAATCGGATAATTTAATACATTTATAAAAGAGTAGATTTTATATCTTGATATACGTCATGAGAACTGATACTTCTACAAACTGTCAGGAAAGAGGGCAAAGACCAAACAAAAGACTATGGAATGTAACACCCTCTCATTATGTCAACCTGTATTTATCTTGATTTTTTTTTCATGCACTTTGTTTTAAACTTAGGCATATTAATTATACTTTATTTGTAAAAAAAAAAAAAAAAACAAGCTGTAAACTGAACTGCAGTTCAGCATAGCAATATATTCCTTTTAGATCCAAATGCTAAGCACAAGAATCTCAAATCTGTTTGCCTCATACTTCACGATCCTACTTGGAACCTGATATGGTAAAAACATGAAATTTATACACATCCAGATTGGACAAATCAGATGATAAATTCCAAAGCTGAAGACATTCTATAGAACTCTGCTCCGTAAGTTTACCAGTTTTGGGGTCTGTTTCAGACATCAGCGCTGATCTTAGCTGTAGATGTATCACAGGTGAGAAGATGTAAAGTCAAGACTGAGGGTTTTTTTCTCATTTTATATATAGCTGATAATTTCCATCTAAAAAAAATCTGTAAGGAAAGCTGATCAAGCAATTAGCAGAAAAACAATAGGCTGGGAGCTGCTTTTCCATAGATACTGCTGATTTTAGTTTACATAGCGTAGGGCACTTAGCTTTGTATTCCCCTTACTTTCATCTCTGTTGGATCAGGATGAGTATTTTCAGTCTCCCAGTAACGTTTCAGGAATAAATATTGATAGTATGAAAATATCTATGTATCTTCAGATAAACAAATATATAAATAGGTCAGCAAGTCCTGTATATGTTTGCATTTTATGCGTTGGAGCACTGTTAACAGTAACTTACAGAACTGGAAAACATCATGAAAGGGATTAGTTTGATTGCATTTTCTTGCTGTTCACATTGTGGAACAGTGCGGGCTTTTTCACTTGAAAATACTTTCCAGTGCCTTGCCAGTAGCCTGTTTCCGATGGGGTAACCACCCTCTGTAGTTGTATGAAGCAGATTTTTTCCCTGTATCGGCTTAGATGTGGACCTTTCATGAGCAGAGACAACCTATATTTGTGATGTGAGCTGGCCCCAAAAATGTATTATTCATGGAGCAGGGCTCTTCACCAGTAATGATAGCTTGGATTTCTTGGGCTAGTACTGCCCCTAGTGAATGCACTGTTTGTTTGTGGAATTTTTTCTTTTTAAAAATACACTTATCCTTTTTTATCTGTTTGCACCAGGATGCAGGACCAACACATTAGTCAAGAAGAAATTATACTTATCCACAATCTAAGAGAGAAGGGGACTGTCTGGTTGGAGACAGACTTGACCACTGACTCTTAAACGGTACATTGATTTGGCTGTGGTATACAGTCATGGTCCACCTACATAAATCTCCTAAGTAGAAGTTGCAGGTATTTATACAGTGCAGGACATAATTTACAAATGATTCATTTTGAAGCCAATTATTATATTCAACAAACAAAATTGTCAGTAATCAGTTTTCTGGCCGATTCTATTATGGCTTTCCAGTTCTGTTACAATTTGTCCTTGGCAAAAATACAGACAGTGCTTTAATTATGAATGTATTATTTTGAAGAAAATACTGTATTTTTGAATGTACTCTTCATAGTATTCAGAAAAATTAACAATGTTAACTGTCTTAAGATGGCTGAGGATGAAGCAGCCCTTTGGTAGTAGCACTTTAAGTTATCTTGAAAACAGCTCAACTGACAAAGCTATCTAATACCATATTAACATTTTTTTTAAAATTGGCAGTGTTATTAAGCTTTCAAATACACTATCTCAATAACTGTTCCAATTTTTTATTTCTGTTAGCTAAAAAATGTGAAAATAAGAACAGACAGATAGCTTTGTTGTTTCCAAAGTCTCATAATTCTGTTTCAGTTTGTTTGAAAACTTAACTGTTAAAATATGAAATGTAAGCAGCTGAAAATATAATGTGCATTATAACTCTCTGGTTGTGCAGATTCCTACTGTATAGAAAATGTTTCTTTGATGGGATGAAATGAAACTTCTGTCTTCAGTATTTTGTAATTCTTCAGTAATTCTGAAATAGCAATATAAATTGCAATCTATCATATAAATCTATTTTTTTTAATGTTTCTATGACAATGCATCGGTAGGAGATAGAACTCCAATTCTGAAAAAAATAAGTGCAAGAAAGTTCTTATTCAAACGGTCAGTTAAATAATTTGCATCCCAATTAAAGTCACGCCTAGACCAGACCAATTGGGCAACTAAACTGAAGGATCTTGCCGTTTTGTTGAACAAGAAGAGCCAGGGCATTTCTGGAGCTGAGAAGAGAAACAGTTCATTACAAGAAGGTAAAGCAGATGTTTAAGAAACCTTTCAGCTTATCTCTTGGCAACAAGATCACCTTCAAATCTTCAATATTTGCTTAATTTTTATGGCATATATCCATGTAGGGCATGCAAGGCAAAGAATTTTTCTTCTCTTGTGCATAGAGCACACTTCCTATAAACAGAAGCTGGCTCATGGACAGAAAGATTATATATTTATATTTTTAAAGAAAAAATGCAAAGCAGCAAGCTGATCTTTCAGTCTGTATCATCAAAAAGATTTTGTCCACTACTGCTTTCAGTCAGAAGTGCTGCACAGTAGCTTCTCAGTAAATCAGGAAATATCTATGTGTGTAGCTATTTCAGCATTACGTTAAGCTAATGTTTCCTTCCCTAAATACCACTGTTACATAATGCCACTGAAAAATCTTTTCACAAAACTGAAAAATACTCAAATTGTTTAAACAAACTTATCTGAGAGATCCCTTCCTTATGAAGGTCTTTTTCTGGATGATTAGAGTTTGCCTAGTTTGGTTTCTTTGCCTATCTTGCTTTATAAGAAAATATGTAAGCAGGTTTGTAGTTTCTATTCTGAATTGTTGGACTGTGAGAAGACATTCTGTGAAAGCCATATCTCCTCCTGAACTGGACTGATAGTACAGGCAGTTGCACTGTCATCAAGGAAACTTGTGCTACCATCTCCTTCAGCTTCTCTCCCTTTTTACTGCAGTCTTGTTAGCCCAAAAGAAACTCTGTTCCACGTCAGGATATTCACCAAACATTTTCAGTCAATTTCCTGACATCCTGAAGTGCCAAATTTTCACTGTGAAGTGGAGAACATACAGAAAATGTTCGATAGAAAAACTTTGGACTAGAAAGTTCCTTCCTGTTTGTATGAAGCCAAGAGAAAGATCCATGTTATGAAAGTGTAATTTTGTAGCTTTTATGTGTGAAGCTGTTCTTAATGAGGTTTTGGGGACACAGTAATCTAAGTGAATTGTATGGCTGTGTTAAGGTAAAGGACCGAATCTTTAGCAGAGGACCTGAATTCTTTTCCCAACTGATTCTGTAGACCTCCTACATAACTCATAAAAGTCCGTTTGAAAAATCCTTCTTTTGCTGTAAAATTTCACTAGTTACTTTAAGTCAGAACTGAAAAGTGGGAAGGGAAAACTTTATTTTATTATATATGTTATTTTATAATCAGTATACTATTTTCAGATGCTTCTGAAAAAATAACACTTGTCATTTGAGAGCTGCAGCTGTTAGTCTGTTGAGACATAGAGGGGATGGGGCATATATTGAATTATTCATGAAGGCTACTGCTATAGTTGACAGAAGTTCATCAGCTAATTCCCCCACTCCATTCTGAACTTTCTTTCAAACTCGTTCAGGCGGTAGGGGTACAAGCTGTTAATTTTAATAATCATGCTACTAGAAGTTTCCTATACTG
This sequence comes from Ibidorhyncha struthersii, assembly GCA_013398815.1. NCBI lineage: Eukaryota > Metazoa > Chordata > Aves > Charadriiformes > Charadriidae > Ibidorhyncha > Ibidorhyncha struthersii. The sequence goes on along the minus strand of VZSZ01001952.1, from coordinate 126,680 downwards.
TATGCATCACATAGGCTTTCTCTTTCAAGAAAGTTATTTATTGTTCATTGGGAGCTGACAAGTGCTTAATTTTGAATACTTTAATCCACAGATAATGTGAATGATTTGATATGCTTTCAAGATGTAACTGTTCTATAAATGTGTTAGAAAATGTATGTAATGATGGTTTATTACCTTAATTCATTTTGATGAACCCGTAACCCCTGACATTTCAGTTGTATACATATTTAGTGTTTTCATGATTTAAGAACACAAGGAGATTTTTTTGTGCCATAACTTACAATACATTTTTCAGTTTATAGGCCAGTTCAACATGCACAAATACAAGGAAATCTTAGTTCGCAGAAGCATGGGGAAATCAAGTACTTTATATTCCAAATGCTAAGCCTTATTTTGTTGTGCAGACATTAATGATAAAAATATTTTATGGTTCTTCAGAGCAGTGCTGAAGTTCAAGGTTAGTTCGGCAGACACCAGAATCATGTCATGAAGTGCGTGCTTGTGGCTGGTATTGTAGGAATGCCAAATATCAAAGACTTCATCCCAGTTTGAGCGATAAGGAGCTGTGTGCCCCTCACTCCAGGGATTCCACAAGTGTAGCTCTGTTTTCACACAGGCAGGATTGCCTCTGCCTCAGCCACAGCGAAAGCACAAATCTTACCAGTGCGTATTTGTTATCTTTAGGAGACTGCTCTCTCTTTTTACGTGTCACTACAGACTGATTTGGGGGATTTGAGTGCAGTAGGAAATTGTAGTAAAAATTCTGCTGTCCAGTTCATTCTCCTCTCCTCCGTGGAGATTTCTGCAGTGAATGAGATTGAAAAATGTCTTTTTAGTGGTGTGCTTGATGCAGACAGTGCCCTTATTTATCCTGTGATGACCTCATAGCAGCAGCACATGCCCTCTTGATGGAGAGGATTATTGTAATTCTCTCCCAGAAAGGCTTCCAGCAGCTCAGCTCTGTCACTTGCAGCCTGTTCAGAATGCAGTGGCACACTCCTATCCTGTCTTGAGCAAATATGATCATCCCCCTTGTACCTTAACTCATTTACTTTGTCTGCTATGAAGTAGCTGTTTGATTTTAAAGTTTGCTCTCTTAGTTTTGAAATCCTTAATGGTTTAGATCCTGGCTATTTTCAAGAACTCCTCCACAAATATCATCTTGACAGATATCACCACCCCCATAGCACATTTTAGGAATTTCAGCATCACATCTTAGGTTGGCAAGTTATGTCCTTTGCTGTGATAGGCCTTCAGTTAAGGAACTCCCCCAGGAAATCTGTCTTGAACCATATATCCTTATCAGAAAACATTAAAATGAAATTTAAATTTTTGGCTACTAATTTTTTCTCCACTGTTATTTTTCAGCATAATTCCTATTAATACCGTATTTATTATGGTTGCTTTCAGTAATTCTTGTTGGAGTTATTTCAGATGTTCTTGTTTCCTTATTTGCAGAGTAACCTCAGCATGTTAGTGGTGTAGTTAGTGACTTCATAAAGATGAGTTTCACGTTGCATGATAAGAGTACAAGCTTTTTTTCCATGTTAACATGTACAGTGTGTCAATATAATTGCTTATTAAATAAGACACATGGGCCATTATTACATTTAAAATATTTTTAAAATCGTGTTTGAATGTTTATTCCTCTTCCTTACAGGAATTTTTCCTTTCTTGTTCCCATTGTGTGATCTAAGTCACTAGGCTTCAGTTTCACAAAGCTTCAGATGGAAAGGAATTTTCATCTTTGTTGCTTGTCTTGCTGTCTGTTTGTCTTACTACTTCTATTACAGTCCCTGTAACTACGGTGAAACGTTTACAGCTATGTTTATATTGTGCTTAATTTTCTCCATTGATGATAAAGTAAGCCTATGTTCAAAGAAGCTTAGATTAGATGCCAAATGTTGATGCCTTCAGCGAGATCAGATGGATCCTTCACTTGTGGGCATTCATAAAGTACTTTGTGCACTACCTGAGGCTTCGCCCTTCAGTGCCATGTCTGCATATGCAGTCTAATAATAAATTGCATTTTTCACACCTGAATTCAGTTGCGGAATCAGTTGGGACACTTTTTACCAAATTGCTCCGAATACTATTCCATGCATGGACAGAACCACCTTTCACCTGAATACAGTGCCCATATTTAAATGCACGCAGCTTGTATCCACCAAAGGTTTATGAACGGCATCAAGGATTTGCTTTTGCATCTCTAAGGTACTCATTGATTTCAGATTCTCGTTGGCTTGCTTCACTCATTGGGATGAAATAACAATGTCTGTGATTTCATTCATCTTAACCGTTACATGTGTACTTAATTTTAGGTACATGAACAGTTCTGCAGCCTTCAGTGAACTATTCAAGTGTTTCAAATTAGGCATATACATTCATGTTTGTGGGTTTGGGGCTACAAGCCATCGTACTGCAAAAACTTACATATTTGTTCAAGTTTACTATTTTCGGATGTTGTACTGATGTCACAATTACTTTCATCAAGTAAATGCTGCCCCATTAAGCCTTCACTTGACTGGTTGGTGTGATGGTGTCCTTTTAAATTATTTTAAATCCTTTGAATTTTAAAGTATTCCATGGATGCAAGTTACTTAAATAGTCTGATTAAAAAGATCAGAATTCAGAACATTTTCTAGACTGGATGTATTATTGCAAAGTGAAAGCTAGTCTTAAGGGAAAAAAAAAAAAAAGTTGTTGATGGGGTTCTTTTCTTAAATCAAATTTTACAAATTAGTTATTTCCGGGAGAAGGACGGAAATGGAGGAAGTTGACATGCATACCTGAAGCTAACTTCATTATATTTAGACCTTTCTAAATTTAACTTCAGTGCAAACTCCTTGTTCTGCTAGGTCAGCTAAATCGATGATTTTTTAACTTGTTTTTTTGCCTTGTTATTTTTAGTAGTCTTCTGATGGATTACAGTCAGCGAGAATACCAAGGAACTTTTTAGCCGAAAAAATTCTTGAAAGAGTCCAAAAGTATTGCATATTATAAGCTGGGAATTTACAAATCCTCATTACTGGATAGTCTTCAGGGTAACTCTTACTCTTAATCATTAGGCCTTGAACTACAATCCCAGCAGAATAAGGTGTTTTTAACAGCACTGGTTCCTACGAGCAAATTTTATTGTGGCGTCGTGGAATACCTTGCATTCTTTTGCTTTATGATTTATTCTCCCTAGATACAAAAATGTAAAAGAGATGTGTTAATCTATTTTTATTCAAAGTACAGAAATAGCTCTGTTACAGTTCAGGGATTGAATAACCAATATGAACATACTACTCGTTCTTAGTCATTCTATACCTGATGCTCACTGTAAGAATATTGATCATTATGGGTACAGATGTGCAGCACATTTTACAGATCATCGCTAAATAGTACATTGTTCTGTTTCAGGCTGTTTTCCCAAAACACTGTTGTAAATCAAAAGCATAAAATTGCTACATTAAATAATAGATAACGTGCTTTAATGCTGGTTGCGACTGTGTACTAGAAAAATACAGTGAGCTGATTCAAAATTATCCTTAAAGAATGGCAATATTTTATATGATTCTTCCATCTTGATTGGATACTTAGGACACTGTTCTTCAGGGATTTATGCCCTACATATGTCTGAATTTATACAACTGAAAAGAAGTGTGTCAGAATGCAACATTTATCTCTCAGTTGAGGGAAACTGTTCTTCACCTACCTGTTTCTCAGCATGCAATTAGAAACTAGCTGTTATGCAGTGCAGAAAGAAGAATCAAGGCAGCTTAGCTTGCTTTTCTGGCACTTACTAGTTCACAGCTGATAACCCAGGCTGACTGTGACCTTGGCAGCATTGCACAAGTAATCTTTGTGTGAGGATGAACTGTTCTTGAACAATTTCTCTAATACAGTAGACACAAAAAAGCTTTCCTGTTAACAAAGGAATGCGTATTTTCTTTTTCCTTCTTATCTTGCACAAATGTATTAAAACAAGCTGCTGCCCAGAAGCTTCAATTCTCTGTTTTTCATTTGATCTCAGTCCTTCTTGTAGAAACCTGGGACTTGGTGGAGTGCACAAGTGAAGGTTACTAGCGTAGTTTTAGTCTATTGGCATAAGAAAAACTAAAATGATGAACTTTTCCCCATCACTACTGCAAACATACAAAGTAGAGGTAAAGGGAGTCATGCCATGGGTATTACCATGAGTTCAGATACTAAAATGGAGGACACTAGATAAGTCAGATGACTGAACAAATCAGAGCTCTTCTGTTACTTAAATGTCTGTGTATTTGGTTCTAATGGAAGCTTCATGTATTCAGGATGTTGCGTATAAAGTTCATTAACACTGCAGTTTTCCTTAAAAATATATGTGAGAGTTGGAACATTATTACACATTTTCAAAGTGTTTTCCTTCTCTTTACCATTTTACGTAACTAATGCATTTATCTTTTATGGATGGCAAAAGGGAAATAAGATACATGTGCGTGGATGCAAAAAGTCAGAGGCTTCAGGCTGTAATACAATCAAGGGAACCTGCTTCATAATCTGAGATCGAATCACTGATAAGCAGCAAGAGATTCAAAGTGAACTGAAGTTGTAGAACGTATTTTCTGAAGGGCTGTGCTACAGCAAATCTTTAAAGATCATTTTAGATTTACTGAAGACAGCAAGGGCAAAATGTTATGCTACAGCATTACCCGATTTTCAGTTACAGGGAATACACAGTCAGTCTTAAAATGCAAACTATGAATTTTTTCGTATTACCTAGCTGGCAGAAGAGAAGAAGAATGTAGAACTAAATTACGTATCATTACTGATTGTTATGAACAGGGAAAAATTAAGAGGACACTGCAACAGGTGCACAGCATTGCTGAGACGAGCCACCATTTCCACGCAACGCGCATATTTACTCTTCACACTTCTTGGTTTCATAATGTGCGTGACATGTAATCCTACTACGCAGATAGAAACCCCGCAGCCACGATAGTGGGCCAATTTTCTGCAGTAAAACATAAAAAGTCATACAGTTAGTAAAAAAGAATGTGACAGTTTATGTTAATATTCATCCTGTAGTTCACAAAGGATTCAAGTTTATAATGCTTATTAAAAAATCAATCTCACAATAGATATTGATTAAAATATATGTAATTACTTACTAATGATCTTAATGTACCAAATATATTGTATTGGATTTTTCACAAGGTGCCTTACTTTCAGTGAGACTAGGCCCATATTATACCCTGTTTACACCTAATTTTAGATCTTACTGTATTTCACAATGATTTTTACCCTGTCGAGTGGAAAACTCCATGCATTTCGGTTGAAATATGGCCAAAATTTTTGGGGGAGAACCCTATAAAAATATAAGTAAATATATCACTATATTCTTCACTGCAGATTGAACAGCAAACTGGAATCTAAAATGTCCTCCCTAAATTTAATGATAAGTGATTTTATTTGACTGAATCTTGGAGTCCGTACCTTAGAAAATGTAAGATTAATTTCTTTAATTAAAGACTATAATTTCAGGCTTAAGAAGTATCTTATTGCTGATAGCAAACATTAAACAGTCTACTGCAAGTCAGTGCCGGCATTTGGCAAAAGTGGATTGAGACTCAGCCTTGGAAAGAAGATTTGTCCTTGGAACTGTTGTACACAGAATGCTTAAAAATTCAAGCTTGCACTGCAGCACTACCTTTATCTTGTTTAACTACTTTTGGGTTTTTTTTAAATGCATTTGAAAGACAGTTGAATTCAATCAGCCAGGGAAAAGTAACACACTAAAATACAGTCTGCTTTAGAATTTGAAGGTTTTTCTTTTTTTAATAGCATTCAGTAGAAACTAAATTGGTGCATATGCTGTAATTTTTCCTCAGATAGGTCTCAACTGATCTCAACGTCTGTACCATGGGAAGTTACTATTTCTGACTGATGTGTCTGTCCCAGGACTGCCGAGCTAAAAGTCTAACTTATGGTGTTTTTGAGGTCCTTCTACCCTTTTAGTCCAATTCCAGGCAGAATTTGACCACATGAAAAGCTGGGGGTGTCATCTGTTTTTGTGGCAGACGTTTAAACACAAAGTAAGCCTCTGACATCTTGTCTAATTTGTTTAGAATTGTTTGATACATTGCAGATACTGCCTTGTAAAGCCTGACTTTAGGCTAAAGCATTGCCTATCCAAAATTTAAGGAAGTGTTAAGAGTTGCTGATAGCTATCATTCTCCCTTATCTAGACTTATTTTCTGATATTTTCTGTCCATTCCTCTGTCAATATGTTCCCTCGTGTAGGGTTCCTTAATGTGACACATAATAAGAAGGAACAAATAATTATTTTGTGGTTTAGGTTTTTTTCTTTTTATGTTCTTATTCAAATCAACAAGCTTAAAAGCCGTTATTCCATGTGTTGTTCCAGGAGAGCAGGCAAACAAATTTAATACCCAGAGAAGTTTGCCTCACTTCAGTAAGAAGCTATGCATGTGTAGAAGAAAATTCCTTCTATCATTTTCGGATGATAGAATTTGTAGACAATTAAGTTTTCAGGAATTTTTTCAACCTATTTAATCACATGGACAATACCTAAATCATGCATCCCCCATCACTGGCAAGAGAATAAAATCTCTACACCAAGAATAGCTACACTGTATATGACAGAATACTGTTAGGAAACATGATCTATTAGTATCAATAATAGAAGTGCCTCCAACATTATCATATTATAGCACATTATAGTATCTCTGTCTCCTGGTAATTAGTAACATTTCTGTCGATCACTGATTTCTGATTCATCACAGTGTGAAAACTTCTGTTCTGAGAAGTTCTTGTAGGAAGAATTGATAATAGAGATGGTTTCTTACTAAGCAGACATTTTTGATCTCACCATCTCAAGAAAGTACAGAGAATTTGGATTTCACCTGTAAAACTTAATAACTGGGTAGTATACAAAAATGATATATGATATATAAAACTCCATCTTTGACTAGGTTAAACTGTAAACATATTTGAGGAGAAGGAGTCTTGTTCCTCACTTTCTACATAGTATTTTTTGTGTGGAGAACTTTCTGTTCTGTCTTTTGCATGATGCCGTCAGCAGTGTAGAGTGGACTTTGATGTCCTCTGTGTGTGCTTCTTTTTGATGTATTCCTATATTACTAAGCATCTGTTTTCATAGAGACTGTCACACCCTGTTTCTGAGTTGTAGATCTGGCCTTCTGGTTAAAAATTGTATTTCTTGGTAAATTTTGGTTGTCCAATATATGAGTCGCACAATCAAGACATTTCTTTCCCCCCTCCCCTGGCCTTTCTGCCACTGGAAGTTGGCCATTCTAAACATTTTCCACCAAATACTGAGATTTGCCATCTCCAGGTTAATATGAAATTGGGGCATTGATTTTTTAAGAAATAAGCGGTATGTTTGCCATGAAATGCAATCACTGCCATAACACTACTAAAATTAGATAAAAAACATGCTACTGCACAAAAAAGTCTATCAAATTTCCCGCAGATCTGGTTGAAAATACCACCAATAAAATAATTGTTCTTAAAATACTTGTTGTCTATGAAAACTTTAAAACAGTTAGAAATGGGTTATTGAAAACAGTGAGTACTAAAACCAGTTTCCAAAAGAAGTTGAACTTATTTAAAAATAACATATTTTTTTTAAATTGTGCTAATAAAGATCTCCACGCCCCAGGGACTATGTCACGATTTACTCCTTGGCCTGTTTAAGACTGAATTATGTCCACCAGTTTGATCTATATCACTCTGTTTGCAAACTAATGCAGTTATAATGCTATTATAACTTTTACAGGAGTGTGTGTTTCTGCTGTTGAGATGAGAAGAGCTGCCCTGAGTGATACCAAGCTGTTCTTTCTCTGATCTATTAGTTGTGTCCACATAAGCAGTATGATTGTTAAGAAAATATTATGTTAGGTTGGGTTTATTCAGACCGCACTCAAGAATTAAGTACCATCATTCCTTTAGGTTTAGTCCATGGTTTTCTTTCATGGCATTGCTATAGTCATCCATGAGATGGTATTTCCAAAAACTCCATGTTGTAAACAATTTTACCTGAGAAGAGGAAATGTAGATACTAATTTCACTGGGGGTTTTGGATGCAAAATGTTCATGTCTTCATTAATCTGAAAGGAGGTTCTTCTAAGCATTTTTCTTCCTTCTGTATTACTTTTCTGGAAGAGCTGGTAAGAGAGAAAGACTTTTCCCACTTCAGACATGACGAAATTCCTATTAATAAAAATACTTTCTAATTGTATAGTATGAGGTAGGTCTCTGTACAACCCATTGCAGGGAAAATGTAAGAAAGGAACATGATTGGTTCACCTGACTCTGAAAGCAGAGCCATAGTGAAATGTTAACACTTCTAACAGGACAAAACATCACCACCAAGTCTGTCTAAAACAAAAAGCAAAGAATGCCTTCTTCAACTGCAGTAGAATGTATATGGGCAGAATAATCATCCGACGTGGAATTTGGCCAGGATGTTAGACATAATTCATGCTGTAAAGATTGTCATGAAATCTTTAATCTTGTCTGTGATCAGGATCTTGGTTTTGCTATTCATTTGTAAGAGACCCTTCTGTTAGCACAGTGCCTTCAAAACGCCACTGGTTGAAATCTCTCTGACTTCATGTATTGCCTGCACATGTTGGAGGTCTTTCGGTAACTACAGTTAAATATGTAAAGGAGTTCAGTAATATCCTGATGTTCTAGTTATGACTCGAGGCTCATTATTTTACCTGTTATTTTTTGTACCATAGAAGCTTATAGGAAGAGACTATCCCTGTCCTAAAGAATTTGCAGTACATAAATCTGACCCAGCTTGACCCTGATTAGCTTGTGAGAATCAACAGGATCACAGCACGTGCTGGCTTGACTGCAGCGACTCAGGGAAGCGTCTCTTTCGTTAACCAGGGTGACCATATGCCATACAGGCTAAGAGTAGTTGACACCTCTTTAATTGAGGGTGACAAGTCTTTGAAAAGATGAACATCTAATCTCACCCTCTTATATGGCAGAAGTGCATGGCACTGACTTACGGGTTGAGGAAACAGGCAAATACTCTTCTGCATGCATGTTTATCTTGATATGGAATGTGCTTTGTCTGTGGCAGGTGCAGAGCCTACTTAATTGTGAAGAAACCCATAAATTCTGCTCCAGGTAGTGTTAGACCCTCTACTCTTGCTGCTCTTCTGCTTTTCATCAGACAAGCCATGTTGAGCAGGGTGGCCTGTGGTCCTAAAACCCTATGCTTGAAATCCTTCTAACAGTTGCCTATCATGGGCATGATGCTGAATGTTTCAGTCAGCATACTTTTTGACTGGTGAAGGGAAACAAGTGATGCACTGGCTTAACCAAAATAGCAAAAGAATGCAGGGTGTCCATGCCTTCATGGTTTTTTATCAGACAAGGTATTGTACTGTAAGACTGACAACTACCAGTACTGTACACACCTGAATCCAGACCACAATTTTTTGCTCGTGTCTTGTCAGTGGTTATTTCTACAAAACCATGCAGCAGCAGGCTTTCCAGAAACAAGCTCATGTAGATTTGCTACAGGCTCTGTTTATCATTGCAAGAGGTTTCCGCGGGAGATACAGACTTACTAATGCATGGCTCTCATCTGAAGAAGCTGCTCTGGGAACTGGAACAAATTATCTGGGAATCTAACATCAAAGGATCAACAGACAACAAAATAAATATAAAAATAAAGATTTTGGCCTAAAAAACAGCCCCAAAACCACACTAAACTTAAAACCCAGCAAGAGAGTTGCTTCCATCTACTGGAGCCAAGAAAAAAATGACAACTGAGCAGCAAGCTCCTCTAGCATGGGCTATAAATCAGTTTGTTCCTGTCTCAGGCTGCTGTTGTTGAAAAGTAAATCCATGAGCTGGTATGGGAAAATGTTGGATGACTAAAAAGGCTTGAAAGAATCCCTTTAAGTTTTCAGTAACTTAGAAATTTTAACAGCAAAAGCTGTAGTTGTAGGTAAAGTTCTTAATTTATACTTGAATATATCCAATGTATTCTACAGTTGTTTCATGCAAAATTGCAAAATGGAGCCTTTGATTCCTCAGTGGAATCATAGAGGACTAACACCTTTGTATTAACATGGCTGGTATGTAGTCATTATTATTATCATTACTATTATTATTATTATTATTTACTTTGAAAGTTTTATGTTTCATTTTATGATGCTTTGTTACTGTATAGCATTGCTGTAACCTATGAGGATTTAGAGCATTCCACATCATGGTAACTCATCTCTCTTCTCCAGAACCACCCAGTGGATTCATCAGAGAGACTGAGAAGCATCAGCATATTTTTCCTTTATTTAAACAGGATAATGCCATAGAGATGCGTGGGTAAGACCATATAGAGTCTGCAGCCTTGATACTAGAGTGGTCTTGGATGTTTAATATAAGAGCCTCAACTTTTTTCCAAAGTCTTAGTGGTGCTGTTAAAGTAAATAGAGAAATTGCCACTAACTTCCATATGCACAGAAGCAATCAGAAAGTGGGATACTGATTTCAGGAACTCTGTTTTCAAGCTCTCCAAACAGATTTTTAAAATAATAGTAAAAATAACCCTGTCATATCTTGAATTAGGTTATGACATGCCATCAGTATTTCCATTTAGTAGAAGCCATTGCGGACTCAGATGGTTTTCAGTTCCACAGCACAATGTGGATAGTTAGGACGATGAACATTTTTAAGTATTTCATCATGCGTAATTTGTTAAATCTCAGGTTAAAAAAAAGAATCCTGGAGATTTCTTAGAGATATTGTCATAAGTAAACAGCAGATCAATTTGATAATTATGCTTGGAAAATATGTTGCTTAATAGCAGTGGAGTGATACTTACTTGTCACTTATGCATAATCTAATTGTGGAATTATCTGATTTTGCCTATGAAGAGAGGAAATTTAGGTTTACAGAATAGGAAATCGGTCTGACACAATATTTCCTTACAATGTAGAATTTGCTTTTAATTATTCTGCTGTTACTGTTAGCAGCAGACTTTTAAAGCAGATTTATTATCAGGAATAAATATTAAATTTGAAGCTGGCTTATCCATAGTGTGTAGTTTTATTCTAAACAAAGAAGTATGAGGAAAAAATACATTTCTCATACGACTCTTGTTTGTTGTATCATTTGTTAAGTACTACTTGTTTCACACCTTGAATTTTATTATTCCCAGACTGCCTCTAGGGCCAAAAGTGTACTTTCTGTAATAGACATAACAATGTGGTTGATATGGAAAGGATTTTGTCCAGTCTTTTTGTCTATTCATTGCAAAATGGAAATTAATCTCTTTAGCTTGAGGCTGCATAGTTTACTGTCATTAGTTGGGGACAGTCAAAGACATGTGAAGTTTCAATAGTAGAGAAGCCTTGGGATTTTCAGCTATTTCTGAGATCTTAATCAAAAGTGTTACTGATTGCTTGGGAATCAATGAACACACTCCTGAGGAAAAAAAAAGGCAGCATAACCTTAACATTATTCACAGTATTTTGTTAAAAGGGGCAATGATTCATAATGATTATTTCTTCATCTTAATATAACATAGTGTAGAATATTAAAGAACATTAGGAATTTTTGCTTCTAGTAAATGGGTCAGAAATGTTCAGTGCTTTTAATCTTTTTGAGAGTCTTACACACATGCGTAGCTTTGAACACTTACGAGTTTTCCTTTTGACCTCTCATCATATTAAGTTTTCACATATTCAAAACTCTGTGGCTATTCAGGGCTTTTGAAACCATAGCTTTAAAGTCTCCAAATACTTCAGTACCAATATAATAAGTGCTGTTTTAAGAGAATTAGCTTTGTGCTGATGACACAAACTACAGCCTCTAGCATTTATGGAAACAGCATTTCTGAATCATTGAATGATTTTAAAGGGGAGAAAAGACCTTTAAAAGTCATCACATTCCACTTCAGGAGAATATTATCTCCATTATATTGTTCTCTGTTAGCATTGATTAAAATTTGTGCCTGCTTTTTCCATCGACATAAAATTTTATTTGACTGAATAGGAGTTAAAGCATTTTTAAAAATACATTGACGAATGTCCAGTCAGACTACTGAGTTTCAAAACTTTGTTTTTCTTGGGTCTCTTTCAAACAGAAAAGAGGAAGCACTTCCTTTTACAACACGATGTCAAGACAAGGACACACACACTCACATATGCACACACATACAAACAAGGTACTATTCAAATTGCCTCAGACTTTACTGACTGACACACAGGATCCTAAAGGAAAAATGCATAATGCTTGTAAAAAGGAGCAGCTTAATTATGCAGTGTTTCAGTAATAAAAATATTGCTGTGCCCAATATAAGGAATAAAGATTATTGCTCTGAATAGGCATCACAGTCAGGGTTCTGTGTAATAAAGCAACAGGCTTCAATTTCTGTGCATATATATGTGAAAACTATTTTTAATCAATGTATTTATTTAAAGGATGGTTCCAGGCTACATTCAGATCTCATTTTCACCAAAGTAAATGTGAAATAATGGAACTGGCTGCAGTGCGGCTTTAGTCAGGGACGTGCATTTGAATAGCTAGGATCACAGGGCTGCCCCTAGGGCTATAGTACACAGTTCTACAGTACTGTATTTTTTGTAGCAAGAAGGACATGCTGTGTTTTCCGAGGAATGTCTTGACAACAAAGTGCATCAATGAAGGCCACCTCACTCACAATGAAGGTCTGTCTTTTAAAATAGCACTAAAACAAAATAACGGTTGTGTTTTGGCAAGGGTCTTAACTATTTACAGCACAACAGCCAGAACAGTAAGTAGTGCTTTAGTACCCAGATCTCCCTAAGCTGTAACTCCAAACCTGGAGGAAATACTATAATTAGGGGTGCTTTTTTTTGGTAGTTTTTTTTTTTTTTTAAATGTAGTATCCATTATCGATGTAACCATTCAGAAACCCAGAGGGATACTTCTTTTTAAAATGCAAAATTTTGATTTGTGACAGCTGCATTGGATCTTTAATCATATATTATCTTTATGGGAGCCTTTTTCTAACATATGTTAATTGGCTGTTTTCTGTGACAAATTATGAGCTCTTACTTTGATGAGGTTCAATTGCAATCATGTTGGAGTTGAGTATGTAGAGTTTCCAGCCCCCGCTGGCTCCTTAAACCACTACAAACATCTGCACGTCACTGCAGTGCTGAGTAATGGCAGGATTTGGGTTGATCTGATTTCTCTACAGATTTTTTTCCACAGGATATTTTCAGCTCCTTGCACTAAATCTGTTACAGGGTTTGCTGTTTTTAGAAAAGAATGATCTAAAATTAACATATTGTATGGGATTATTAGAGTACAATAAGAAATAATTTGCAGCACAGTATACTGAAATCTTTTTTAATCTTCAGAAATGTCAATGCACTGTTAGAAATTCTCTGTCAGCTGTTATTGCATATTACAGTTCAAATCTACCACGGTCATATAGCATTTCTGGGAATATAACTGTTGGCTGCCTTTTGAAGTAATTTTTTTTTTAATTCCTAAATGCAACATTTGCAAGTTCTTTAAAAATTATTTTGCTTTTGGAGAAGTGGTTGGCATCACTTAAATTTCTAAAATTTTTACAAAGAAAAGTGTGTTTTCCAGCCAGACAGGAAATGTGTTCAATTATGTTTTACGTAATCTTGCACATCTTCCTGCTAGTAAAGAAAAAGTTGCACTGAAATTTAGTGTCTTTCTTTTTTGTGTTTAAGGAATATCGTGCTTACATTTGTTCAGTATGTAAATTAAAGAAATATAGAAAGCATTCACCACAATGGAAGCAGTATTGCTTTGAGCTTTTTTTACTTGATACTTACTTTCTTGATGATAATTGTGCACATAATCTTATTTTGTACAGCAATTCATTAGAAATATCGAGACAGAAAATGTGTACTCTATTTTAATATGTTATTACTCAAAGCTGTACTTAGGGTGAATGTGCAGAAATATGAAATCTTATGTATTTTAATACAGAGAGAGCGGTCTGGTCATAAAATGGATGGAGCATCATCTTTTCAAAAACTGTGTCAAACAATATCAATTACATTGCAATTAATTTAGCAGAACACCACACAGCTCAGCTTTGACCTAAACCAAATGGCAGTAGATAAATCTGTCCCATTTGTTCTTCAGAGAAAAGATGGGGGTTAAATTTCCAGGCAGGTGTTAGAGTTTAGAATAAGAAGAGCCAGATGTGTATGGAAGCTACTTTAGTCTCATGAGGCTGGTTTTAATTCAGCTGTTTCCCTAGAGTACCGCACAATCAATGAGTTCCAAATCCTGGGGCTACCTGCCTTTACATGAAATCCTGGGAACATGTCTTCACAGCATACTACTGAACACGTGTGGAAAAATTAAAGGGAAAAAAAGGTTATCCTCCGAAGTTACATGAGCGTCACGTTTCTTTGAATTTCTCAAATGAAGAAACGATAGCCAAGAGGAAGCGCTTAAAGAAGAGATGCAGTACTGTAAGGAGAATTGTAAGCAGTGCAAAACTCGTACCGTGGATATTTAATATATTTCTCTAATCACTGCTCATTGTAGGCAGTGTTTTAAAAGCAACGATATGTAGGTCATGTGCAGCACAGTGAAAGGCACTAAAGCTAGGTGAATTGAATTGGGGAGGGGTTTCAAAAGGATGATTTTGAGCGTGTTGTCCCTACTTCAGTATGTCTGTAAAAGTAAAATGATGCATTGTATCTTGAATTAGTCTACACAATGGCATTCAGTTCCACTTGATAAGATGAGCTTAATTGGCTTTAAGAAAATAAAGCAAGGTAAAGGAAGATGTGCAAGTGAAAGAGAGGGCTTGGCACTTTATTGGATTTTGAGGCCTGTGAGCCATGTGTCTTAATTGGGGCCAGTTGGGATCATTTAATAATTGCTGTCAGAAGATCAAATTTAATTCTCTTTATAAAAAGACCACAGTGGGATAGAGTTAAACAAATTGTCATCTGAGGTTTCAAATGAACGAAGCTTTAATTAGGTTGATTAGGATGCTGTAAGAGAGAGAGGCTAAGAAACACGAAATTGATGAATCTGCTGTGTACCATGTTGGACCTTCTGTGACAGTACTGTCAAATATCTTTATTTCAAGAAGATATACATTAGCATAAAGGGCTATAGTGTGAGAACAATGTGTCTATAAATGCTTTGGACATACAAGATAATTCTGGTTTTCTGAAATCAGTGATTTTAAGCACAGATATTGATATTTTTATGATCATAATCTTGCCCTTAACATTACTTTTATGCATTTTTGTATCTGCTAGATGATCTTCTCTATTTGTTTACATGCTCACTGACTATGCCAGATGAGAATTATAGTATATTTACTGAAAGCTTTATTATGCAATAAATATTACTGCACTTAGAATATTTGCATGAACAAATCCCCAGGTTTCTTGTCTCCAGGTTTCCAACAGAGAAACTGAGTAAGAAATGAAGGTGGCATGAAATATTTTTGGCAGAAGGAGCAGATCTCAGCCATATTTGCGTTCCAACCTTAGATTCATATTTTTACGCTATGCTGTCTGCTACTTTTGATGCAGCTGTCTGTTTCTAAGAATATTTTTTGTCAGAAATCACCTTGCATATCAATAGGGCTCGAAAAGTGCCATTTCTGAGAAAACATAATGTACATTCAAGGCCACAAAAAGATTTAGCTAATGTATCTTTGTATTGATTATGTTTTGTTTTTTTTCAGCATGCTTCTAGGACAATAATAAAATGAGGATTGCTGGTAATGATCCGTTTAGAAAAAAAAATGCTCATTCAAGATAGAATGGAGACTATCAAGCAAATTGCACTGTATTTCCCTCTGCAAATTAAGCACATTTTATGTCTTTTCTTTTTCTGTTATTTGTCAAGGGTGTTGACTTTTTGCATTGGCTACTGCCAAATGCAATGTTTTGTATGTGTAAGAAATAAAATAAATAAATCCAGCTGCATGTGCTAATGGAGTGGTTACAGCTGAGGTTCAGTAGGCAGGGTGTGATGCTCACTTGTGGCTTTTGCAGTTGAAGACAGTGGTAGGTGTACCTCTGTGGTAAACACCTTCCGTTTCAGCAGAAAATTTGCTTTTACAGGTCTTGAGGTGAGAGCTGTTAGACTCTGATTCTGTGAAAAATTAGAAGAACAAACCCTCATGTGGAAAGTATGAATTTGTTACCTAATACAATTTTCAAAAACTGAATGTGAACTATGATGTGGTTGAATGGCACGCTAAATTAGATGGGGCTATTTATGTCTTTGTAACTGATTCAAGATGGACCTTTAGTGTCTAAAGTGCAGCTCTTTTAGCTTTTTTTCATATCAAAGCATAACTCCTCAGTGTGCTGTATATCTGAAATTTCTCCATTCCCTTTCTTTCTCTCTTTTCATGTGAATATTGTTAACAGAAATATATCTATTGTTTGCCCCTTTCTCCACCACCATGGACAAAATATCCCAGTAAGCCAGAACAACAGAAAATTCCTTCCTCAACAGACAACATAAGTTAGTTGTTTCAGGCACCTCGCCTGTTTCTTCTCCCACAAGGCATCTTTTTCTATTTTCTCCCTCATAGAAAATTCCATGTTATCTTTCCTTTCTTATAGCCTTGTCTGTTTGTACATTTTTGCTAGTTCCAAACCAGTGGGAATCCAGTTTGGATCTTCCAGTGTAGAGAGATGCCTCTTGTCAAGTTACAGCCAGGAGATAGAAAGCAAGTAGCTTCAGCAAATGAGTGATGGTGTGCTAGCACTAGCAGATATGGTGGTGTACTTTATTTCTCAGTAGTCAGAACTTTCCATTTTTCTAACAGATGCCTGATAGTGAACATGCAAAATTCCAGACATGAGGCACCAGACAATGTATGTGCAGGGTTTATTTCCTATCATGTGGCTTATAAGAGGTATTAGGTCTTTGTAATCACAATATAAGTGCTTCATTGCTATAATGCCGCTGTACTTTTCTCTTTTTCCTTTTTTTTTAGAACAGATGTATTCTGAGTTCATGTGTTTCTACTTAAATGGTGTGTATTTTGTATAACAGCAGCAACTTGTCCTAATTTATGAGCTTTGCCATTAGAAAAAGATATATATATTTCACAGACAGAGGCAGTTCTTCACCCCTATTCAGTGAAATGCAGGTGTTTTCATTTTTTTTATTAGCCTTATTATGTACCTGACATACATTTCATCTCCTTTTGTCCTTGGGAAAAAAATGTCAGAGTGGGATTGGAAGCATTAATGTAGACTTTTCAGCTGTCATGGTCATTGGGAAGATTGATATATTTCCCTTCCCTTCCCCCCCCCGGCCTTCTTCCTCCTCATTTTAAGCCTGCAGCTGTCTCTGGGCAAGCAGTTGAGTTCAGGGAGTGTCATAGTTTTTATACCCATATTTATCATATTAACATTTACACAGAATGAATGAACAGTTAGCAGCTCAGCAGCTCTCCACCATGTTGTGCAGTCTACTTTACATTTCTGAAGAACTATATTTAATTCATGACATTTCTGGGAAGGTCCAGAATTAAGGGGAAAAGGGTGTGTTTCTAGAGCTGGGAATGCAAAAGAGAGAAGCAGAGCATCTCTATATCTAATCATTCCTCTCTAAGATATGAATTGCCAAATGAAGGATGTACTGATCTGAGGTTGCTTTAGAAAACTAATAAAGGTGCTTAAATATGAAAGTTACATGTTTAGGTCTATGTTGTAGGAAAAACAACTTTCTGTTTCTGTGGTAGTATAGTTGCAGCTGAAATGGTCGAACACCACAAATGAGAGGAGGTTTCTGGGCAGAGGCAATATATTTCACTAGACCAGCTTCTATAGCTGGAAAAAGAGGATGAGCTTTTGGGTACACTGAGATTCCATAGGAGGGCTTGTATACCATAAAGGCAATTCATTTTTTCCCAATTGGTTAACCTATATTAGATGTTACCTCTGCTTACAAAGCTGGTCTAACTCCTTTCTCAGTACTAGTGATGGATGTGTTCTCATGTTTGTATTAGTACAAAGGAGTAGCTCCACAGAAATCAGTGACATTCTCTGGATTTAAAATTACCTCAGCCTGAGACCCAGTCCATCTTTGACGAGTCAGTTTTTGCTTTGGGTGACTGGTTGCATCATATAAGATATATCAGTTATAAATAAATAAATAAATAAATAAGGCATTAGTAATAGTCAACCCATATAGAATCAATTTTTTCAAGCCTCAGTAGGATAACATCAAACTACTAGCTATTTAGCTTGAGAGACTGGCACATACAGCTTGCATGGATCTCCCAAGATGTGGTCAGATTTGGAGGAACTCCTGTGGCTCAGGGACACCTGCCTGGTGTCTTTCACATTTGATTGCTCCAGTTCTCTGGTAGGAAGCAGAACCACGTTAGGGGATATGCTTAAGAGACAGATCCCCCTTTCGGCTTGAGTAGCTAGCCAAATTCAGGATATA
This sequence comes from Ibidorhyncha struthersii, assembly GCA_013398815.1. Taxonomy (NCBI): domain Eukaryota; kingdom Metazoa; phylum Chordata; class Aves; order Charadriiformes; family Charadriidae; genus Ibidorhyncha; species Ibidorhyncha struthersii. The sequence goes on along the minus strand of VZSZ01001952.1, from coordinate 108,227 downwards.
ACAGGTTGTTTCCCTTAGGGCAGGGAAACTGACACGTGATTCAAATATTTATTTCCTTGATACTGTTTGTTTACAAAGATTTCTCACATCTCTGAATGTAACAGGACTTGAGAATTGATGTCCATTATCGAGTATTAATGTTTGGTTTCCCTTTCCCATCAGTAGTAACTCCAAAGCCATCTCTGTGTGTCAGTTTTACTTCAGGGCTCTACCCCTGTATTTTCTATAACTGAGCTCTCTCCCATCATCTCTCAATTTTCAGCTTCTCTTCATGGTCATATATCACAAACCTCCACAAAATAATACCTAACAAAGTTCTTTGCTGTCTTTTATTCAGGTATCCAGGTCTATATGATCACAGAAGTTATGCTCACGAGTTATGCTGCCTTCTTTCATCTTCCAGCCGTTACTCAAATTACTCTTAAAATGGCAACACCGTGAGCAACACTTCCCAACCAGAAAAAATCTTATACCACTTTAACATATTTATACATTTTTCCTGTCAAGATATTTTCCATCACTAACCCCAAACAGTTTTACTTTCGTTCAAGCTTTACCTTGACAATTTTGTCACTCACTTGGGTCATCTTGGAAGGGATTCCTTTTATTGACCCCTTCACAGTATTTATATAAAATCTGTTGTCTGGCAGAGGCACACATTTCCATTATGAGGAGCGTGTTGACATCTCAGTTCTTCTTCTCTTAATTTCTACACATGTTCCCAATTTTAAGGTACATTCATCCTCAGTTTTGTCCCTATTCTACATCCTTAGATGATCCTTCCTAATTTTCAGCCTCGTCTTTGACCCAAATACAGTGCTCACTCATTTATTTGCTCAGTACTTTAAGGAGACTTTGGGTTCTTATTATGTTTTGTCCTGTTTATTCATGTGACAAAATTCCTGTTTCTAAAAGCTTTCTGTTTTCTTTAAAAAATTCCTGAAAGGTTTCATGTGCAGAAGTCTAAGATATCCCTTTTCAAAATATGATTATTAGATTTCTACAGTTTAAACCTTTGTTCCTTCTCACAGAGATGAAGTGGTGGTGCAGCACAAACCTAGGATAGCAGAACTCGGCCTGTGTTATTAAACATAGGTAGGCATAATTGCAGTGCCATTTGAGTGAGAACAGGGAGGATCCCGGGTCAAAGTGTTTTAAATTCCTCTGGAGCTGCTTGGATGAAGATGAATGAGACCAGGTCTGCGTAGATCTAAACAAGTCCACCAGTTTTACCTGAAATTAAATTCTCTTCTCCATCTATTCTGTCTACTGCTTCAGGTCTGACCATTGACCATAGTTCAGACACTGCTGTCTCCAGCGCTCTTGTCTAAGTGCATGTACCAAGCTTGCTTGCATTTCTGCAATTCAGCAAATTATAAGCAGAAAGCAATCAAAAATCTTTTCTGGTAACGAACCCTCTTGAGAATCAATCCTTCATTTCTTCAGTAGAGGACAATCTAAAATCGTCTGCCACTGATATTGGCATTACCAAGCACTTGTGCCCAGGTTCAGCCTGTGATTTGATATTGCAGTACATAGCTTTTTCCAATAATACCTGGATTTATCCCTGATTCTTAAAAGCCGTTGTGGGGATTTATGTTCCTCACCACAGACTTCCTCACATATGAAAACTAGTAACTAATCTGTACATCTAGATATAACCACAACCAGAGACTGCTTTCAGGTGATGCAATGGCTTAACTCTAGAGATCTTAGGCTTTTCCTGTAATAAGCCCACACTTTCCAAAGTCCTTTGTGTGTAAGACTCCCCCCAAACTGTAAGCACTAGTACCTTATGCGGTGTGAAAGATGTCTGTAAATATAGCTAGGCCAGGATCAGAGTAGTTCCAAGACACCGTTTCAACACACAAAGTGGTAAATCATTCTCTCTTGACCACTGAAATGCTTCCCCTTCTTCTCCAGCTTATTAAATGAAAGACTGAATTTGTAAAAGACCTTTCCTGATATTTATTGTGGGCCTATTAACTATAATGCAATCCAAATAAAATTATTAGCTCAAAACTATCAAGACTCCAGGCTGAAATTGCAGCAGTCCAATTTTCCTGCTCCATTTTCAGACAGGTTCGGATTCCTAGTCACTGTCTCCATTTCAGACCAATTAGGTGATTCAGTTTTCAGTCCTTTATTTTTTCCATTGTATTATTAGCTTGTCTGATTCAATAAACTGTTATGCTTGAGCGAGTCTCCCAAACACTTCAAGGGTCTTATTCCATATTTATTGGTCAGACTCACATTATTCCTGTCTAGCTGCCAAAGGTACGTCATGAACCTAATCATAAATCTGTGAACTTTTTCTTCAAACTGTTTGCTTTCCATTTTTTTTTCAACTGGGTGATGAGTAAACACTGAAGTATTACCTGCTAGTCATTGCAGATTTAAAAGCAACTTTTCATAGGGATGTTTTTTAGTATACTAACATTTCACTGAATTGCTTTCCTTAAAATATGCATTACCTTCTGGATTTTTGCTTTACAAATCAAATATTATTCTTCATCTGTTCTTCAAAAAGTTTGTAAATTAGCCAAGTCTTCCTTTGTTCACCAAGCGTAGCAGGCACATATCTCTTCTTACTGGGCTGCAGGCAATCAGTTTTCATCTAGATTGCCCGTCGTTGCTTCCTCTTTTGGTGCACCGCTGCAAGGAATGAATCTCCATCTGTGGCAAATTCCACAATCACTTGGAAGGCCTTTGGCCTCCTGTCATGGATCTTTATCAGCATGTCCAGTTTTGGTATAACATGTATCTACTGTTCAGAAAATCTGCCTACACTGTGCCTGATGGACAACTCTCAGTACATCCTCTGGAAGGTAAGCTGAAGTCACTCCTTTCCTTTTCCTGTAGGCTTGCATCAGCTTCAATTGGTAGGTGGCTACAGACTAGGTATTCCACATCTGGATAACTCAGTCTTTTGAAAAGCACGGTCTGTGGCATAATGAAGTAGGACTACTATTAGGAAGTACCGTCTTCTCCACTATTTTGGCAATGATGTTCAGTTTGCCCAAAAAAAACTTTTCAGGGGACCTTTGCAAAACAACAGCAAGGGAAGCTCTTCCACCCACATTGCACAAGTTCTTGCTCTGTGAGATAACTTGGTACTGAATTTGAGTTTGTAAGCTACAGTGACCACAGTTGTCTGATTCAAGGGAGATGAAGTATTTTTACTAGTTTTCAGAACTCTCTAACTCCAAAATTCAAGAAAATTAACAATGCTGGATATCTCATGTCTCTTCCTCCTGGGCATACAAATAATAGTATTGATCACAAGGCAGTAACAGAAAAAGAGGAATTTTCTGCAGTTCATTGCTATATTGTCAGTGTAATAGGAATATGTTCAAATATAAATGTGAAAAGCAAATAAGGTATATCTTCTGAAGCTCAGACTTAAACACATTCTGCTGTCCTTTACAAATAAATAAATAAATGGAATATCAGTTGGAATACAGTATCTTAGAAATTCAGCATATGCTTTCAAAATCAGTTGTAAAACTAGTGAAATATGAATTCAGATCAAATGATTCAAGTTTTCTCTAAAAATTTTAATTAACAACTTAAATATAGGCAATGGTTTTGCAGTTTGCATGTTTATGAACATTTTATTCCTGCCTTGATGCAGAACTTCATTGCCCTTGAAATGTTCTCGATCATAAACTCATGCCATGAATCAGGTTAGATAAGTGAAAAGATGAATAAGCTTTTGTAGTTAAAAATTACAAATAGCTTCTTTATGTACAGCCTTTTTCAGTTTGACATACTCTTTCTCTAGTAGTCTGTAGTATTTCATCTGTTACGTTATATCTATTATGGCTTAAATGTTTGTTTCATACTTCCTGTAGCAAAATGCGTGATCTCTTGAGAGTTAAATGTAGTAGATCGAAACAAACTCCCTTCCAGTCTTTTCATGTGGCAGCCTGGCCATAAGATCAAAACACATAAATGTAGGTTATGTTTAATTTCTAACTCAGAGTGTTGTGGACAGATGTTTGAAACCTTAAGATGACTCAGATTCATTTGTTGCATGGCTTTCTGCCTGGATAACCATACTGTAGATCATGCCATTTCTGCTTTACTGATGTATTGCTGTGGTGATGACACATGCAATTTTATCATAACCATCCTGTTAATGGCCCAAACTGTGTCTTCTCTAATGACGGTGCAACCAAACCACATGAAATGTGAAGGACTGCTTCTATCTTTGATGTCAACCGATCTCAGTCAGATAACACAAGAGATGATGATTACTTTCACCCTTTTCTGTATTTCTTTCAGCTTTATCCAGCTCAAGGTGGCAGACCCAAAATGATCAGTGTCTTTATTTGATGCAGTATGCCCAGCTGTTTCTTCACTGTGTGGCTGTCTTTGTCTGTATAAGGAACGTAGTAGCTGGGGCTTTTAGAGAAACATTTCAGTGACCATTTTATTTGAATACATGTTCCCCACTGTGGATTTTCATGGTTATGTTCCAGTTTTTGCAACCAACTTTTCATCAGAAAAGTAGCTGATGTATTCTTACTCGATACATTTAGATTTTTAGGTTCTGATTCAAAATTTTGAGTAAACAGAGAGACTTGCATAAAAAAAAAAATCATAGAACTTTGAAGTTACTTTTGTTTGTCAGTGTAAAATGGTATGAGAATGGGGACGGCATTTTTTTTTTGTTTGCTTCCTTACATCAGGATAATTGAAAAAATTTGATTTGGTTCTTTAGTTCTAACCTAATTAATCCACTCAGAATGCAAGCTGCTTAAATGGTACAGGGACATCTTTATGGCAAGTTTGTTTCTTTTGTAAAGCAACCATGAAAATGCTAAACCCTAGCACATTTTAACTTAGTTTTTCTCTGGCTGCCTTCTTGTTTATAAATTAAATATTTTGACTCTCCTGTTTTGATACTCCGTATTGCCCCTGGTGTGACTGTTCAAAGAACTCTCTGTCTGGGGTGTTGCAGCAGAGCAGATTCAGACAGTTCTGCTCAGAGAAGGAAGTGGAGAGTTTTGGTTCCCATTTTGCACTTCTGGAACACTTTAGGGAAGGAAGCACCTTTACACCTTTTATTGTTCGTGGTTGCTGACATCATATCCTTCCCTGACCACTCTGTGCGTGTTTCCTGCCATTCTATCAAGATTCTTCTGTGTTGCAGAGGAGGGATAGCGGGTGTGCATGTGTGTGTGTGTATGTGCATGCCTGTGTGGATGTCTGTGTGTGGATGTACGAAAGAGACAAGAGCAGTCAAGGGATCTGCTGCATTTATCCATTAGCTCTTTTCCCTTCTCAAGGCTCAGATCAAACTTCTTGTCAGCTACCACTGCCTCTGCCAAATCATATAGTGAACAGAAGCCCGCCAAAAATGAAGTTCCNTTTTGTAAGCAGTCTGATTTTTTTTTTTTTTTTTATGTTTGGGTTTGCAAAAAGAAAAAATGCTGAAGACTCTAACACCATAGCATGTAACTATGCGTTTCTTTAAGTGCAATTTGTTTGCATGTAACCGTGTCATTAAGTTGGAAGGCTTCTTTTATGTGGAGAGTTACTTCAACAAAGTTTCTGGAATTATTTTAAGTTCCTTTTCAGATTCTCTTGGATAATGAAAGCCTGCAGTACCATTTGAGTTTCGTAGTACCTACAACTTTTCTAGCTAGTATGCTTTGTTAGTGTTAGGGAAATACAATTTATCAGTTAACAGGAACTTTAAATACTTAATATGTAATCCGTAGTCCTGCAAGAACTTTCAAAAGTACTGAGAGCACTGCTGAACTCCTAAAGCAGCCACAGGGATTTGTTGCTCTCCAGAGTTCTTTACATTCTGTTTGACTTGGAAGTAACCGGCCTTTGAAGGTTACAGCCCTTGACTCAGACGCCTTGATTTATTCATCTGAATCTAATTGATGTGGAATCAGGCCAGCTATCTGCTTTAAATATGTACATGTGCAAACGTATATACTAATGAAATTAGTAGAACTATAGGCAAACACATAGTAAGAATGGCACGTGAAGCAGTGTGTGTTGATGTTTATGTATGTGTAAAAGAGTAAGACAGATATAAAGAATACCACAGGATTCCCAATTTGTTTCTAGTAGCAGTAAAAATAGCAGAAATTATTTTAAAAAAAGGAAATAAATGTGCTAGAAAAACTGAAAAGCTTTGATTTGAAATTAGACTGCCAAACAAAAAGCAAACAGGCGAGAAATTTTTTTCGTCAGGGCAAGAAAAGTTAACCCGCTGCCTGTGGAAGCAAAATTATGTTTTGTTTCTTTGCAAATTGTATGTTGGATACGTACGACCTAACACATTCTGTCTTCTCCTTCAGGTTGTCTCAGATTGTATGGTAATATTTAATGACCAAATCATCCTTGCTCCCCCTCAACTTTGTTTTCCTGCACCTCTGTTTTTCCACTTAAAACTAGTGTAGTTAGTGGATTAGTACAGGTAATGAAGAACAAAATTCTGCTCATCGAGTGTTGCATGAATTACTTCAAGGTAATTTTGTGTAGATTGTAGGAATTTTAAGTGTTCTGACTTTAAACTGCCTATAAAAGCTCCTGTTGTTTGAAGATTGGTTTTAAATGTGGAACTGAGAAGTAGTGGGAGGGACTCAACATATTGCTCCTCCACTAAGATTTTTGTCCTTCCCGGTACATTTTCTCAGTATTCAGTGATATTTTTTTTTTCTGAACTCGGTCAGCATCAGCATCTTGATCGGCAGAGCAGCTCTCATCCTTGCTAACCTGTCACCACTGCTCTAATCTGTCCACCCTGACCTTCCACCTTGCAGTGAATAAGAGCTTAGGCAGGCGTAGTGCTGTAAGCCGATAGTGCCACTGGCTTCAGCTGAATGAAAGGAAAGGAAATTGTTCCATATGCATTTGCTGTGGATTAGCGTATTGGCTTACTGTTACAGAGAAAGCCTGTTAGACTCCTTTGGGTCCTGCATGTGCATGGGAAACACCATTCTAACTTGCTCTTTGTGTCGGAGGTAAGGCTATAGGAAAAACAGGAAAGAAACCCAGTCCGAGGAAATTTAAAACCGTTTCTAAAAATAGACTGGGTTTGTTTGTCAACATGGAATATGAGATAAGACTGTCTCCTGGCTTTGTTTGGGGAAAGAAAAAAGTTTTATAAATACATTTAATCAACTTAATGTATTTCAAAGTTTGTGACTTCTATTTTTTGTTGTAAATATGATCAAGCACCTCTGTGTCTTTTTAAGCAAGCAGTGAGAAGCTGAACTGTTCTCAAAGAAGTAAAAAGCATCAAAAAAGTTTTGCAGCCTTTACACTTTACTATATCGGCAATATGAATTGCTCCATGTTCTGCATTATGCTTATGATTTAGGCCTAGCAAATAATGTAAAAAGCCATTCATGTACAGAAAGGTAATAAGTATTATACCTGAAAATTTGTTTTGCCCAGCAGATTTATTATGTCATAGTGGCTATGAAAACTCAGAATGACCGCTTATTTGTTAACTTATTTTTTTCTTAGAGTGATGAAACACTTGAGCAGCTTAAAGTGTAACGTATGCAAGGAAAATCAAAAGAGAATTGAAGATCAGAAAGAGCGAGGTCTAGTTTTTCTACCTCAGTAGCTTTGAATCAGAGCCAAATAATGGATTAAACGGCCAGGACATCGGCTTAGTGTTATGTAACATATTGTGAGAATTGATCAGGTTGGCTGTGAGAGTACAAGCTCAAAATAAATAAGGAAACACCAGCCTCTTTTAAAATTACTAAATTTTTTATTTCCAAGACAATACTTTTAATACACTATGGATCTAACATAAAAACTTTTAAAAATCCATTTAAATGAATCTTGTTAAGATTTATTTTCTCTTCTGCATTTAAATGAACTCTGTGCTGTTCTGTTCAAAATATGTACATATAAAAATACAGTAAAATAAGGTTAAAGAGGGAAAAAAATGCATTTTTTACTTTAGTACTATACTGGACGTAAGTTATGTATTTTCTTGTATTTCTATCAAGTCTTTTATTGCTAAAACTACTTTGCATATGATTGAAATTAATTTTGTGATTTATGACAATTTCTGAAATACTGAATGTGTACTGCATTATGTCTTTTTATATACTGCATCTAAGTGTCCTTAGTTTTGCAACAGAACCAGTATTGTAAAGTTCAGGGAGCTAGTATTGGTGCATTACTAAAACTGTGAAAATATTTTTCAAAATGTTCTTAAATTATAATCTGTCCCTGTTATTCTGTGCTATATAGCTTGGATTTTGGTGCAAGAATTTTTATAAGGAAAGATGTACCCATTTGCTAGTGTCAGAACCTTTTAGAATTTATATTGAAATGAAATGAGGGAAAATGCACTACTGTTTTTTTTCCAAGTATCTTGAGTAATATTTGCACTAATCTGTATTCTTAAAGAATACGGTTAAAAATTTTGGATTTAAAGTAGGTGACATCTCTCATATATCAAGTAACACTTTAATAAAAGTCCATCCTATTTGCATAATGAGGGACATTATCACCTCTGCTGTCAAAACACAAGATTGTTTTCCCTTTCAGAAATGAATTAGCTGGCCTACTTAGCATACATAGGTACAGAAAGGTTCATTAACTCTCTGATTTAGGTAATTTTTCATATTAGAGCAGTGAGTGATATTTAAAACTAGAGACACCTAATTCTGTTAAAGTTTTGGCAATGTGTATTTCAGTCCTTTTCTTCATTTCTTGACACATTTGTGGGTTTGTTCATAAAAAGAAGCCTTTGAATTAAGTTGTTATTTTTCAATGCATTACTTACATTATAGATGCAGTAAACTTTTAGTATAATTTACTTGTACACTATATTATAACGAGGATGCTTGATCAGCTCCATATATTAACTTTCATCTAGTTATCAATTTTGTAATAACGTTTGATTTCCTTTCTGTGTTTAGCAGGAACGGATGCCGGGGTCTGTGAACTGAGTAGTGCAAGTGCTGAAGAAGGAGGTTTGTTTTGAGGAAACGGGAAAGAGGAAGACAAGAGAAGGGAAAAATACATAATTTTAAGGAAGAAGGAGAGGAAAAAAAACGGGGACTATGGGGAGAAAAAAGATTCAGATTACAAGGATTATGGATGAACGTAACAGACAGGTAAGTAGCAAAAATACCGTATTTGAACACCATATTATATTTCTAAGGTGAATTATTCTCATAAGCGATTGAAAAGTTGATAAACTTTGTCTCCATATGCATATACCTACATATACGTATACATATACACAATGTATGGAACACTATCAAAGAAAAAGTACTTTTGGAAACAACCAGAAACCTCACACGCGGGTTTTTTCAAGTCTAGTAACGTGTGTAGTTAGGAATTTATTACTTGAGGCCTTGATTCTACACAGACTGATGTCTATGCTCTACTTTGGGCCCTCTCTGCACTCGCTTTGACTTCAGTGTGTAGTATACGTGGTTAAGCACATCTGCAAGTTGTTACAGGACACAGGCCTTTGGTACTGTTTTTTGTGAGCTATTATAATATCAGTTTATTTGCAGGAGGACTTGCATTTAAATTCATAGATCTAAATTTATGTTTCTACATGTTTGCAGTGATTTTATTTTTACCTCCCATACAAAAATGACACTACTACATAAGAAATCTCATCTTTTCCTGTCTGAAGTTCAAAAAGAATTTGAGTAGCCTAACACATTCTAAAACCCACATAACAATAATATGGTCAGGCTGTAGTTATGAAACGACGTCTCTGTTATGTGAGGCTATGGCTAAATAGGTCCAGCAGGACGGGTTAATTAATTATTACCACTACTTTAGATAAAATGGCTGAGTGGCTGTCACATATTATCAACACTATCTCTGCCAGTTAAAATATGGTCATAAATTAGAGAAACTGCTTTCCTGTTTTCAGAAAAATAATTCAACAATTGGCATCTTAAAATTTTATCACTGAAAAGCTGCTGCTGTTTATATTTGATGTAAATGGATGGATGTTTTGTTGAAACTGGAGATTCACAAGTGTGAGAAACTCTCCATAAAATTATTTAACACTATGATTAGTGTTCTTCATAGATGTGGCTGCAATTTTGGAGTAATCTTCAGTAGGTCTTTTTTAAGAACTTGATACTGCATTACTATTAATATATTAGTTCTATTCATTTGATCTGCAACTTTCTTCCTATATTCATATTGTTTTTTAAGAAGTGATTATGTTGTTAGTCTTCAAGGATGTTATAAAGCCTTAAAGAACTCCACCTAGGCATAACAACAAATTATACTCTTCAGATATGCTTTCCCAGAATTTTTAATCTCTGTAGTGTTAGCACTCACTTTTGTTCTCCACAGCAGAAAATAATGTTTGATAGCAAAATTATATTTATGATGGATACATTATGTGTTTTCCCTAAATGTTGCCTATCACTGTGGGCCAAGCCAAAAAGCAGTAATTCTATCAATGTAAAACCACCATCATATTTATTTTAATTGCTCTATATGTTGGAATCAAAATTGGATTTGAAATATTGAACCGAATTTATCATTAAACATTAAAACAGTAGTTGTCTGGAACTTTCCCATACTACCATGGCTTTTATTTGAAGTGAATGTGAATTATTTTGTAAATGATACTACAAAATTTTGCCATTAGTAACATTAGTCTACACAATACCTTCAGTGTCAAGTTGCTTACTTAAATACAGGACTTATGGAGAACTGAATCGCCAGTTTTGTCAAAGAAGTATCTTTCAAGAGGCTAAATCTACTTTAAAAAATTAAGAAAGCTAGTCTTTCAATTCATTCACTGTAGAGTTTCAAGACCTCTAGCACCAGCTTTCAGAATTAATAATTACGAATAAGACTATAACACTGGAATACTAACAACGGTACTGTTAGTGAATAAAGTGTTTGTCTTTTATTGTTTTTGATAACATCCGTCATGTTGATCAGTCACTGTGGGGCTGAAGGTATAGATTTACATTATATTTTACCCTCCACATAATACTATTGGCTTGTTTCTACTTCTCATTTCTACTAGTATATCGAAACATAATTTAGAAAGTGTTTCTACTGGTTTTATCCTCTTTGCATTTAGTGCCCTAATTTAAAGCTCAGTGAAGCCAATGAAAAGATTTCCATTGAGCCACTTGGACTGTGGGATCAGGCTTTTTAATTGAAATGATATATATGTGATTAAATACAAATGGATTTTCACTAATAGCTGACAGTTCTTTTAACCATTTGTATGAGCCTTACTGTTTCTTAAAATATAATATATTCCATGAGCTATCACTGCTTCAGTGAAGCTGCATCAGTTTATTTGTTTTCTAACTTGCACACTTCCAGTAGTCTTAAAATAGTAATTGGTTTATATTCCTGTGTTATTTTCTTGTTTGATGACATTTGAATATGTGAATGAATAGAAAAGATTAAAAGATTGCAGCAAGGAAAAAAAATAAGGGGGGGTTAAAAGCTTTTGGTTAATGAAATGGAGATACCAGCTGAAGCATGGCTCCACAGAGCTTATTTGTAGCTCCATTTACATGGATAGAGGACTATTCAGTTTACAAGACTGTTTTCTTTTCCTTCTTACTACCTCACCGAAAGATGTTGGCAACAACAGCAGCGAATCTGTTGACTTGAAACTGTCTCATTGTTGCTTATATTCAAGCTCAATGTGGTTTCACAACACAAGGCATGTTAGATGGGAATATGACACACATGAATAGTGCATCCCCAACTGTTTTCAAGCAAATAAATTCTGTGCAGGACAGCGCATGCAGGGAAAAATAGGTGAAACACATATCGAACAAAGGGATATAGCAGTAGTTCAAGTCTTCTGCCCTCTCTCAGTGCAGGGGTGAATCTGTTTCGATAAAAGGATTTTTGCAAAAGAGTGTTAAGTTGTTACAAGGTCTGTGGGAGGTGATTTTTGTCATTGCTTTTCCGCTTTTGCTCAGTGTCCTGACTAGCTATTTACGTTAACCATTGAATGGAGTACTTGTTCTATTGGTATAACAGCTGTTTTCTTCCACACTGTCTGCTATGGTAGGAGACTCTCCTACTCTCCCAAGTGCTTGTATGAGTGGATTGGGAAAGACAAAAGTAGTGCTGACCTCCATCCAGGAAGATTTCTTCTGAGCAAGTCTAGTTGGTTGGATTTTTGTACTTTAGTGACCATACTGGTAATAAATGTAAGTTGAAGCTGTTCAGAGTCAGTTGTCTGTCTGCAAATCTCAGAGAAATGTGCAATATGGGGATATGATCTACACTTTTCCAAAAACTATTTGAAACTTCAACATTTTGGGATAAGTTAAGGGAAAACTACTGCAACATAGACATTAGAGGCCCAGTCCTTTTACCCTGGACTGCATAAGAGCTCTGTCATTGACTTCAGTGAGTGCAGAATTCAGGCTTTTAACTAGGAGGAGCCATTAATTTAATGTTGTTTCATGTGGGCTGCCAGTTGGCTGTATTTTCCTAGCCCTCATAGTTACCGTGTGGTGACAAAGGTGGCAAGGATGTTTGAATCTTCTGTGTGATCACAAATTCTCTTTGGTTGTGAAAGTTTCAGAAAAGCCCATCTGAAAAATTCCCTTTCACTATGCTTTAAGCCACAGGGAGGAGTGTGAATAACTGCCAGAGCTAGAGTAAATGTGTATTTATTTGTGTAGTTTAGTTACCATCGTGACATTAAATGGAAATGAAAATTCTCAAAAGAATCCTGTTATAAGCAGACAATGTGACCAGAGACTTTACTTTTATTATTGCAACACTGGATAATATAGTCTTCATAAATGTGGAACGAATCTCTGGTAGCGTTGCTCAGGCTCATGAGAACATGGTAGCCTTGTCAAACGCTCATTCAGGTAGACTGCATACATGATATTAGTTGCACCACCAATAGAACCAATAGCCAAAAACATTGGCACTAACATCTGATGTTGGAAGCTCCTGACTGGGACAAGTTCTTTGTGCAGAAATTTCAGTCAGGCAGATTGGAGAAGGCTGCCGTGAAGAATTCTGCACTGTTTTTTTTTAAAAAAAAAAAAAGAAAGAAAAGAGGAAGGGCACTTGCAAAAGCGGGTGAACTTCATTTTCATCTGTTTTCTTAATTGAAAGAAAAAATTCAACTAGCTCTGTTATGATCAACACATGAAGGAAAAATTGCACGTCAGCCTCAGAAAAGTCCTTGTATTTTTTCTGTTTATTTTTCGTCTGTTTGAAATATTGTATTAGTTTTGATGAGGGCCTTTCGTGATCTTCTGTAGATTGGGATCATCTGAAACTCTCTTTGCAACAGTCCAGGCAGGGCTAACCAGGCCTAAAATAAATAGGTGTAGTGACGTAAATGATATTATATTACAGTTATACAAGGTCACTTACAAAATATCTTATTAAATCCACAGTCTATGAGCTAAATCGAGAGATACATTGACCCAGGGAAGAGGGCATATTGACCCAATGATGTTTTGATATCGGGTCTGGAACACCCTCTTACTTTTAATCAACTGGTTTTTCTAGTTAGTATTAAGAAATATCAGGTGTTATATGGCCATCCACCATTTTTTATCCCTCTGATCATCTTGCTCATTAGTTCTGCATTTTTTTTTGCTGCTTGTGAAGCATGCCGTTGTCAGAATCACAGTTAAAACTTGAGTTGAGCTTAGCTAATGATTCTGCATACTGTTTAAAGCATCTCTTTCAATTTGTAATGAGCTGCTGGGAGCTGAAGTGTTATTAAATACCATAGGAAATGTACACTTCAGTATTAAGGTGCTTAAATAGTAAGACACTCTTTTTCACGTATCGTGTCTGTGCAATTCTATAGGGTACAACAGTAACAAACATTTACTGTTTAACTGTTTCATGCATAGACTTTATCATTCTTTGATTCCAGCAAATCTGTAAAGCTATAAACCAAGACTTACTGCAGTTATCAGCTCAATAGAGAACAAATTAAAGCAGATAAGTAAAGTGAGGTTATGGGGCAGGGGAAGAATATCCTGGAGGGAAATGACCGTTTGCAGGAAGACCTAGATTTGTTCTACTGACTTCGATTCCTAGTGCTGCTAGTTTCAAAACTAATTTCAGCCTCGTGTATCTATTTTTGTCTGTGTTTCAGCTCTATTTAAAAGGAAAGAGTAAGAGACTACCGGCTGAATCAGTAACTCCCCTTTAGAAAGACAGAAAAGCCTTGCACATTAGTGCTAAAATGAGCACAAGGTAGATAGAAAACTTTTCTTTTTCCACCAGTTTCCTGATATTTTCAGTCTTCCCTCATGGGTTGTCTTCATTTTATCCCAGATCTGAGATTTTATGACTTTTTTCCCCCGGGGATATGATTTCATACAAAAACATAACTGCTTAACTATGCAACTAAGCATCATTCTGTTCAATGAACCTTTGTCTTAAACATCACATGCTTTTTATTTTTTACATATTTGACTTCCTTCTCTTGCTTAGGTTAAATTGCACACAATAAGACATATACTTGGAATATAGCATTACAGTTAGGCCCTGGTGCTGGTTTTGGTTTTTTTTTTCAGAAGTAAAGTTAGGTTTCTGTAAGCAAAGAATACAGCCCAAGTTTTCATGACTGCTAAATTGCAGTGATCTGTACAACGCTGGCAGCGCTTTACACGTTATGCCAGACTACCTGAGTACTAAAGTTTTAAGAGAGCTGCGCAACTGAACCGTGAATTTCTAGAATGTATTATATTTAAGGTTAAGTGTGCTTGTATTACAAGCATGTATGTTCTGAGCATAATTTAGAGTGAATTAGCATAAGGTAAATATTTAGGTCAAATTACTTTTAATTTGAAGTGCAAGCAAGAAGCCTAAGTAAAGAGAGTGCAGTAGTGAATGAGGCATCTGCCAACACAGCAGAGCTGAAAACCACTGCAGACACAGGCACAATCTTGCTGTCTTGCAAGGAATGGTTTGGAAAGCCCTGGGGGAGAAAGAGCTGGAGGTGGGAAGCAGAACTGAAGCCATTGTGGAGAGGAAGAAGTTACACTCTTCCTGTTATGACAGGAAATGCAGACAAATGTGCTTCCTGACCATTTGCTCAGCAGGGAATGAAATATTCTTTGACCTTTACCTTATGAACATTTTAGCAGCACAGAACTAGTAAACATGTTTTTTACCCTAAACATCTATTTGTACCTGCCAGAACTGGTGATAGCATATCGAAAAAAATAAGTTGGTTTTCTTGTATATTGTGTTAGCTACTGTGTTTTTGATAGAGGTGATTTTTTTTTGCCTAAAATATGTACGTATCTGTACATCTATATATACTAGACTTAATCTTATCTCTCTGATTCAACAAAAGGAAATGAAGTATCAAAGATTAACTGTTATTGTTCTTGCATCCCTGTCTGGTTTTAGATCTTCATTTGTAAGTTAAAGTGGGAAGCATATTGATACTGCCTAACCTACTAATTTCTGAGTTGCTATATCATCTGTTAATTAAAACGTGTTCCAATTATCCCTCCTCTCTTTACTTACAAAGAAAAAATTTGTACAAGAGATCCACCATCATGTGTCAAATTTGGGCAGATTGAATAATATCACTATTATTTTAAGTATTTGATCTGTTATTTATGTACTAATATGCTAAAAATGGGGAGTAACACACAAGTACAAAACATTCCTCTTCATACGGATTGATCGTGAACATTTTATTTGTTATAACTGTAACTTTAGGGCATCCTGCTTAGAATTCCTCTCTATCTGGACTGTTCAGCAAGTCGTAGCTCAATATGCTCGAGGCTTTCCGGGACAATAGCTCTTTTACCAACATAAATCACTGCTGTCTCTTCCCTGTAAGTTATGCTGGAGGGTTCCAAGAACATGGAAGCAGACTGATGAAGATCCTTCAGTGCTCTTTAAAAGGTCTTTGATTTAAAATGGCATGCCCAGCTATTGCATAAAGGAAGGTTTGTCTAGAGCAAGTCCTGCACTGGTGCTGCTTCCCAGTCCCAGTGAGGGTTACGGTAAAGATTCTTGCAGCCAGGCCTCTTCATATGACAAACAGATCCAAACAGAAATCAAATAGGAGGAAGAGAGAATATGACAAGAGCTCTTGCCTTTCCGGTAGTTATCTGGGGTTTCAAAATATGATAGGACTAGGTGCCTGGCAGTGACATTTTAGTCAAGACCTCATTGGTTTGCACATGGCCAACTTGAATTTGTTATGTTTGAGGTTAGGTAGATGGCTCACACAGTACTTTCTATTTGTCAACACACATCGTATCTACCATGCTTGCTGTAGTCCCCAAGTCAGAGACTTAGACATTCCAGATGAAATAAGGACAAACAGAACAATATTTCTTCTTGACCTGGCAGTGACAGTATCAGATACTTTTGTGCATCAGTGGTCCCTGATTTTCTTTAGTCACTCATACATGTTTAATGGCAGGAAATGTATATGGGAAGGATTATGTGCAAATTCCCTGTTTCACTCATTTTACTATGTAAGCAGCTATATATCTTTATAGTCAGGATAGGAAGACATAAGGAGAACACTGATATTTTGTCACTGGCTGGACTGAATTGCTTGAAAGATCACAGGACTGCTACTTTGAAAACATAAAAAGTTAGTACGTATGCTGTGACAATTAGTGACAAATACGGAGTGCTGTTATGGCTGAGGCTCCCAGAGTGTGTGAGATTTCAGAAAAAGTACTAGAAGGACCTGAATTTAAAATAAAAAAAAAATTAATCCCAAACCAACTCCCACCAAAAAATACAGAAAGAAACAAAGACTGCATTGCGACAAAGACTATAAAGTACCCTGAAGGCTGTATTCATTAAATGGGAGTATTTATGACTGCTTCTCTTCCTCCACTGATGTATTAACATCTATAAGAAGCATATAATTTTTGTTACAAATTTAGCTAAATAAAGAGTATTACCAGTGGCCACTGTCACTGTTTACACACATATACATTTAAATTTAAATTTCAGAACATGAAAGAATTTATACTTGCAACCAAGCAACATTACCTTCTAGTATATTTAGGTTAAGTAAGTTGTACCCACTAACGATTAAACAAGTCTGCTCTCTGGGCCAAATTGCCCTCTAAGTGGAGCATATCACAGTGTGTGATATGCACACTTGTATTCAGGCTGTCTACAGCCCCACTTGCAGACATGGCAATGACTAGTCCATGAACCATCTCTCAGAAGACTCTTGCGGCTTTATGCATGAAGAGCTAGTTGAGAGGTGTTTCCATGGTATTGAAGAACAGCCAGAGTTGAAGTGGAAAACGTCCTTTTAAAAATCCTCTTTTGTCAATTCCTTTACTTTACCACATACAGTGGGCTTCACCTTTAGTCAGAATTTCATCCAAAATACATAAAAAACTTACTTTGATTTATATCAAGGAGGTTGGAAGCTGGCTACTTCACTATTGGTTGTTGTTTTTTTTTTAGTTTTCCCAATACTTGAGAGCAGCATCTGATTTGCATACAACCTATAAAGTCACCAGCATTTATGCTTCTCCATATACAAAAATACTGCAGGCTTTAGTCACCTGCCTTCTCAGTGACACCATTCCTCTTATGAGGGCAGTTCGGCTCTTAATTTTTTAAATATAACCTTTAAATAAATAAAATAACCATAGCACTAAGACAAACAGTAATAGACTAGTGGGTTTTCAGTTAATATGAAAGGATGGAATTAGGTTATTTTTGGTATGTTTCAGAGGTAAACGTGGTATTCTGCACACTGCTCTTTTTGCAATACATGTGAAACTATGCATAAAAACACCTCATAAAAGTATTTAGAAAATATATCAGTGTTTCAAACCATGAGTTTTATATACACATGCTTAAAAGGGTTTTAAAGACACTTGAATGCTGGCCTCTTATCTGTTCCACTTCCTCCCTCCGCTCCACTTTCATTCTCCCTAATTCTCACACTGTCATTATAAAATATTATACCCCAACAAGAGAAGGACTTCCTAAATTGACTATCATTCTTCTGAAAAGGAGAAAATTTGTGAACAGAAAAACACCTACGAATTAGCAGTGGTTTGGAGAGCAGGGTTAATTAATCATATCTTGACTAATATCGTCGGGATAGAAAATTTAGTGATTTGATTCTTGCTGCTGAAAAAAAGTTAAATATTAAACAGATGTTGAAATGGATGCTCTTTTTTGGATGTCTGTCCTGATTTGAGGACATTTTTTAAATATGTTGATGAATTGTCTCACTGTACGTGTGTTTTCTTTCTGTCTCATAGTGTTCTTTATGTCAAATGACAAAATGACTCTTTCTGTTGTTACATGATGCTATCATGACTGAGAACTTGACAGAACATGACAATAAGACTATGTGGCCACCTGGATCTTTTGGTACTGTAGCTACAGCTACTCAAAAGCTTCTGTTCATGCGGAGCGTGTGTGTCTTGTTCACTCTCAGCACTGAGTCAGTTCAAGTATAGTCAAAGCTTCTTAAGTGTAGGTTGCCCACTGCCTTCCACTGAGACAAAAGACACCAAATGTTTTAAATAATTTATAATAATTTTTACCACTCAGCAAAATTTCTGCAATACTAGAATATTATCTGTTACCTTAGACAATATTTGTCAGATACTTTTAGTTTGGGTGAGTATGGTTAGCATAAGAAATTCTTAACAAATTGAGACCCAAAGAGTAAGTAATAAAGATGCTGTCTACTTAAATTGCTCACAAAAATATTTAGCTAAGGAAGAGAAGTATATTCATCTTCCTTAGGTAGCCACATAGAAGAAAGTGGTTGTTGAAAGGCTTGAAGGGTATTCTTAATCCTTCCTGAAGTTACTGACTTCTCACTATACATTTGAAAATACAGCTTCACCCCTACTATAAACGGTTGTAAAAGCATGATACATTTACTTACATGTATATATATGCAATATATATATGTAAAGATAAGACAAAATGAATGGCATATTTAAAAAGAAAAGTAATATTTCAGATCACCATAGAAACAGTAGTGGATACAGATTTTTAATGCATTTATCAGCAGTGACAGAAAGCATTATCTGATAGATTTAGAAAATGTTAGAGAGATCAAGGAGTTAAAAACAAATCAAATTCAGAGCAATTAAGACTGTATTTTAAAGAAAGAAAGAGCAAAAGATCTATCTGATTTTTTCTTTTTTCACTATCCACAAAAAGGAACTCTAACCAGTATCATTCTGGTGATAACTATTATGAAATAAGTATGTGCTATGCAGCACAGCTGTGCGGTTATTCTAAATGTTCAGGAGCACCTAACAGTAAACACAAACAGTAGCTTTAAAGATATTTCTGTACTGGAGTGCACTTTGATGGTAAGAAGCTGTAACATGCTAAATTCTGAGGTTTCTGTGCAACAGAAACCATACTGTACAGAGACACTCCACCTACAGCACTGTGGTCAAAAAGTGGATTGAAAGGCATTTTAGATACAGAAAAATATGTTGAGTTAGTACATTTTATTTTCTGTATGTTTATCTTTTTCTAAAACATGCTTTTATATATATATGTTTCAACAAATGCATTGCAATTTTCTGTAATTAGAAAACATAAAAGGAGTATGTGAAAGACTAGGTTTTTTTTCAGAATTGGAATGAAGTTTTGTTACCTATCTTGTTATTCATTCCACATATCTAAAGCTATTGAGACAGAAAAATTTAGAAAGAATTTACTACCAATTTTGCATACTTGAACCAGTGCTGTGGAAAGTGTGTTTTTAAAATGCTTGAATAATTGTATTTAATGGCAATCCATCTTTTCTTAATAGTATGTTGACAGAGGCTAAAGAGATTGAAGTGACAATAAGAGGTATAACATTCAGTATAAATTTGGGAGAATAAATGTTCATAGTATTGGCCCAGAGCCTCATCTTTCTGAGAGGGACTAGCAAATAGGGATTAGTGATACTTAAAGGTCACGTTTTCCATGGCCTGACGTTCTGGGATTTCAAGGTAGTCTGGGGTCGCAGTTAGCATTAACTTGCATTAGGAGTGTGACAAGATAAAACAGCAGCCATATGAACCATGCACAGACAAATGTTCTTGCCTCAGCATTAAAGTCCAGAGGTGCTACTGCTTATGAGTATCAAGGAATAGTAGCAACAAGGGCAGGATGAGGCAGACCTATAAACTTGGTGGCATGCCTGTCCTTGACATATCAAATACCTTGACTACATGTTAAATTTGATTAATAATAGGCTTAGCAAAACCATATTTTCATCTTAAAAACTCTTGTCACTGAAAATTAGTAGAGAAAAAAATAGATGTTAAAAAAAACCCACAGTCGTATACACTTAATGGAAATTGCATGTATGCAGAAACAGAATGAGAAGAAAAATTCAACCATACTACCTTAAACAGCTCATGGTAGTTTCTTATTCTGAGTCACATGTCTTACTGGAACTTGTAAGCTAGTGAAGAAAAGAAGANNNNAAAAAAAAAAAAAAAGAAAGACCATTATTTGATGTGCAGGTCTTTCGTTGTCAAAACAGTCCCTGTGGAAAATTATGGTTTTGTACAGAGTAACGGTATTTTTCATACTGCCTAGGTTTTACATGATATCAGGGCATTAACTGGCCTACTGAGAACGTATAAGCTCATCCTTATTTTTTGCTATGTAATATGACCCAAAGACCTTTGTACTAAAAAATGCCAGTTCGTATTTCTAAGCATCTAATTTGAAATGAAGTATGCTACATCATTGTTTAGAAAAGACCTTGTTTCAAAGGTGATATTTGTTACTGACCAACTATTGTTTATTCTTCATTCGTGCTTTATATTTCGCATTTCTCATGTGAGCGTTCGTTCATTTAACACTAGATATTTCTTCAAGACTATTCTGAGTGTGTCTATATGAACAATGTATCTGTTTCACATGACTTAAATTCTGTATGAAATAATTTCTTCCACTAAAAATCTAGCAGGAGTTGGGGGAGCATGGAATCAAAGTCAATCACTATCAAAAATAAGAACTGACTCCAAGTGTTCAAACTATTTACGCCTGCAAAGCTAAGGTGCAGTTTTAAAATATTGATGGGAAGGCTGTATGCAATATGAAGAGTATATAAATTAAAAAGTCACAGAGAAAGATGCAGTATCAACACTTCATAGCACTACTTAATGAAAATGTCCCACGCTCTTTAGCTGTACCTCAGGATATTTGCAGTGAGAATTAGGTACATTTCCCCACTTAAGTAACACACACACATACTTATATTCTGTTTTGGAACTATATTTATATTTATGCCTTTGCCTTCTGAAAATATTTAATTGAAAGACTACAGCAGTTACATGTTGTATTTCCAAAAAAAAAAAAGAAGGGCTACAAAGACCAGCTTGGGGATTTTTGGTAGACTATTTTTTCCTTTTTTCCAGGTGACATTTACAAAGAGGAAATTCGGGTTAATGAAGAAGGCTTATGAGCTGAGTGTTCTGTGTGACTGTGAGATTGCTCTGATCATCTTCAACAGCACCAACAAACTGTTCCAGTATGCCAGCACTGATATGGACAAGGTGTTGCTGAAATATACCGAGTACAATGAGCCGCATGAGAGTCGAACGAATTCGGATATTGTTGAGGTAAGATTTTCTGTTCTGTGAGGATTCTTTTTTGACTTTGCTCTGAGACGGAGGTACTCAAAACGAGAGGCCTGATCATCTTTCTTAAGGGTTGTAGAACATACCCTGGGGGGGAACACAGCAGCAGGAGAGCAGAACAGGGACAACCGAGTACTGGTTTGGGGGTTGGAGATGGTGCAGCAGAGGCCAGAGAGAATCCAGTCTTCTTTCAGCTCTTGGTTTTATCCTACTGAGTCTCACAGGCTCAGCAAAAACTCCTGCAATAGGATCTCTGGCTCTCTGTCATCCAGGTTTCTCTGCTGCTTCATCCCTTTGTCCTGTTAGTACTCTCCATGCCTTCAGGACTACCTCCCAGCTGAATCTCCCCCTTGTCTCCTAGTTGCTCCCAGTGACACGCTGTCCAGAAAATGTTGTGTGCCTTGTCTCCTCACTCCAAAAGTTATAATGTCCCACATCCAGGAGGAACTAAAAATACATTGTGAAAGATGTGGAAGAAAAAGGTTTAGAAGCACTACTTTAAGGCGTTCGACTGACTTGTGTTTTGATTATTTACAGAGGAAGGAGATTTAATAAAATGCAAGAAATTTTTAATTACAAGCTGCACAATAACAAATGTTTCAGTTACCTCACAGAGAATGCTCTTACCATAGTTTAATAATAACAGTATCAAAGCTATACTATCAGAATTATCAGAATGCTAGAGACGTCTTGTAATTATTTTTTTTTTAAATATATAGGGCAAGTTGTATTTACAATTACTAAAAATTATTAACTAAAATTTAAGGTTTTCAATTTTAAGCTTCTAATATTTGCAGAAAAGTCAGTTTAATTTATAATTGCATTAAGATTCAAGCCCTGCAAAATAAATGAAGCTTTCAATGATTTTGTTGTAATAGCAAAACACCTAGAGAGGTATCTAAAAAATAGCTTATGTTACTTAGGCAACTCCTGTTTTCAAAGCACCTAAGTGATTAAGATTCTGACAGTACAATTTAGAAAAGTATTGGAAGGATGAGGTCCTGTCTTAAAGATCAGTGAAAATGTATTCATAAATGCTACGGAATACCTTGGCCTATACACTTAGATTCCTTCAGATCTTTTCAAAGGTTTTAGTTTCAGATTTTTAAATAATCTCGATGTTGTCTAAAATAAGACTTCAGTGCTTTTGGAATCTTCACCTGGGTTAGTCGTGTATTTGAGACTAGCAATGGAAGAATCTAAGTGTGTGAATTACATAAAAAATGTTTTTGATGGAGAAAAACTACTGTATAATAGCCATTGTTACACTTGTTACAAGATGTTAAAGTCACACCGCCGTAGACTGGCAAAGACTGCAACCCAGGAATATATACCACTTTTCCGTCTATACTTATGTCAACATATAGGATGTTACTGTTTTGTTTCCTTCGTGATCGTCCAGCAGATTTTCTCCGCCATTAGGAGAGGATGAGGTTCTGACAGCAGAACAAAAATTTATGTGAGTTAAGACTAAGAGGAAAGTACATAATTTCTTCCTCCTCTCCATCATCTCTTTTCCTCTCTTACTTCCAATCTCCTGTATAGACATGAAGCCTTTCCTGTCACCTAGCTCTGGTAAGCCCATGTCCTGTCCAGCAGAATTCAAATTCTGTCCCCAAAATAATGACCTGTCCTCTTTCAGTGGCAAAAAGCCAGAATATTCTTAGCAGGAAAAGTTTCCTGTGATATCTTTACTTCTTCCTGCAGGCTTTCTTGTGGGAATAGGTGAGTAAGCCAGTAGTTAGGGATTTATTACTTGCTTCACAATGAATGAATACTTTTGATAATGAGGACTAGGGTTTTTCAAGAAACTTGAGTGAAAATCGAAAATTTAAAATAATGTCTACTTTGTTCTAAGTCTGAGATTTTCAGAAAGAGCACTCCGCACCAGCGAAGTCCCTTTCTTGCAAAAATAGCGTGCCAGTTTGGATAAGCTGACAGGCAATTTTGCGTGCAGACGTGTAATTTTCTGGCTATACCCAAAGTTTGCTGGGCATCCCCTTTAACTCATATAAAAGGAGCCAGATAGAAGTAGGTAATTGAAATAAACGTTATTTAAATTGAGTAATCTAACAATAGGCAGAAAAGGCCAAATGAAGTGCATGTTTATAGTTTTTCCGTATGTTCTGTCAGCTTTGAATTCAGACATTTGATCATTTTCCTGTTACGTTTTCAATGTTCTGCCTGTAATGCAAAATACTTAAGCCACACCAATGCTTCAGGATCAAAGGAGTACTTGTGCAGGGTGTAGGTTTTGAACACGGGTTTCATATTATCATGCCTTTACTTGATAATTAACATCACAATTATGAGTACAATAGAGGAATAGAGCCCATGAAATCTGAGAAATGGCTTGACTCTCAGTGTAGTTTGGATATATTTTTAGGTACAGGATATAAATCTGCCACACGTTTAAATATTTAAATTGATCAGTTAAACTGACTACATTACACATATTTTCCTTGTACAGAGTCCATTTTTTTTGCTTTCAGACAGCTAGATTTCACACTTACAAGTTTTTAATCTTGTTCTTCCAGAGCAATCAACAGCAGCTGAGAATCAGACAGTATTATTAAATCTGATCATTTTCAACTAAATGACTGTTCAATAACTATATTTCAGTGGAAGAAAAGGGCATCACTGTGCTCACAGATTTCTGCACAGTATTAGAGAAAGAAAACTTTTTTAGGTAGACATGAAAATTTTAAATATAACTGTCAACCATATAAAGGTCTTTAATTTAGAATCCAATTTCTGTTCACATTTGGCATAATATTAACTATTTAGTTACTTTTTCCCTGTGGTAGAACTGTGTTATCAGTCAGTAGAATGTGGTATAACTTCTTTGAACAATCTGTATTCAAAGAAAATCAGAAGAGTAGGTCTCTAATATGTAGTTAATTACTTTGAAGTTAAACCACTGCTATTGAAATGGAAAAATTACATGCATTTTCATGTAGTTCTGGCTAAAGCTGTTAATTTTATTAGGCAGACGTTTTCAGTTTAATTACTGGAATTAATTATG
Organism: Ibidorhyncha struthersii; assembly: GCA_013398815.1. Classification (NCBI taxonomy): domain Eukaryota; kingdom Metazoa; phylum Chordata; class Aves; order Charadriiformes; family Charadriidae; genus Ibidorhyncha; species Ibidorhyncha struthersii. The sequence continues at coordinate 83,621 of VZSZ01001952.1, read as the reverse complement.
TTTAGCGTTTCTGAAGGAAGGAGTCTTCAGGCCATAATTGTTATTTGAAGTATCAGAAGACACTGAGTGTCATACATCAACAAACATTACACTGTTTTTCAAGGGAAAAAATATTTTACATTCATGTTAATACAAAAAAATACTTAAAAGTACTTGTTTTACTGCAAATTGAGCAATTTGGCCCTACCCAGCGTATAGGTATATGATCTGATTACGTCTGTCATGATGTAAAATGGAGTGGATAATATTAAGAGAACTGTAAAGTTCGATTACTGTTACTCTCTGAGCTCTTTTGGTTCAATGATTTAAACAAATAGCTTATACTTTCTTTACACATGTAGTATTTTTATTTACATGCAATAAATATAACTGAGATTATTTTTTCCGGTTGCCTCATTCAAAATTGAGTTGATTAACATGCAATTTGGTATATCTGAGTTCTTCAGATCACAAAAATTATCTACCAGCTAGTAGTTATCTACCAGCTTTAGTTATTACCCAGTAAATATACTTTACAACATACACAGGTAACTAAAAAAACAATGTGTATTCATGAATATTTGCATTTAACACTCAGGTTTATCCATTTTAAGCAATAGTGACAATTATTGTGAGTCTTACCAAAATCTGCGTGGACATTTTATGATATGTATTAGTTCTTAAAAAAAAAAATTATACTGAGACTTCTGTTTAGAGTTAACTTGATTCTTAAAACCAAAATCTTTATGTCCTCACCCAACAAACCACTCACACCACAGTCTTTCATTCAATTTTGCTTCAGTTAAAAAGTGCATGTTAGTTGCTCGATATAACAACTTATTTTAAGGAATAGCAGAACCTGTGCAAGGTTTCTTTCACAATGAGGAAAAAAAGATTAATTTCATCTTTATGCTAACTTCCAAGTGCTGTATGTAAATACCAACAGCAATATATTCAGCAGCTCTCATTTAAAATCCTGTGATATAATTACTAGAAGATTTGTAATTCTTTACTTTAAAATGGAATTACATTTTCCCTCATTACAACATCCTGTGGCATTTGGTACATAATCTTTAGTACAGAAGTGGTGTTTTCACAACTAAAGTTCCAATCTGTCCTTAGAAGTTTGTCAATACATCCAATTACTATCTGCTCTATCAGAAAAAAACTTACCTTATGGGTGTTTTGTTTAACATTATCAGCACAGTTGTATAGGACTAGGCAGTAATTTTCTTACAGCAATGAGGAAACGGGGAAGAGTAAATGTCAGAGTTTTACAACAGACAAGTACATGCATTTTGCATTTTTTGCATTTATTTAAAATGAGGCCAGATCCTCTCCTTGTTTCTTTAAAACAGAAGTGGATGTAACAACTTATTTCTCTGCCACAGTACAGTGAGTAATGGGAATCCTGTAAGCCCACCGCTTAGGAGCTCAGAAAGGCCATCGCCCTTTGATTGTAGGGGGCATGTTTCAGAGCAGCAATACAGGGAAATATTTTGCATCTTGGCTGTAAATGTGATTACAACTCTAACAACATTACAGAAATCTGCTTTGGTTCTTCAGCTAAGCCATCAAGTCTTTGCTGATTTACGGTGAAACCTCCTGCCTGTTTTTTTCTCTCACTGTCCCTTCTTCCTTGCCATTTCTTTCATTTCAAAGCATCAGCTACTGTCTCAGCTTTAGCAGACCTCTAGTGAGTTTTTTTCTAAGTCCTGGTTTTGATTCTGTTTCTTAGACACTGAGTCTAATACGCTGATCCTTGCTCTGTGTGCACATAAATCATTCCCCCACAAATCACTAACCACTTCATCTTTCAGCTCTTTTTAAGCCCTCAATCCATCAATCTCTTTGACCCTGCTGCTCTTATTGTCCCTCTCTCTCCAACTGGCTTCTATTCCTCTGCTGATTCAGTGGTCACTACCCTTAACTCAAGTTCTCCTACTAGGTCAGCCCTTTCAGATTCATCCCATTCACTACATCTTCCATTTTCTGGCCAACACACATCCACCTCCTCAGTTCCCCTTTGCCATACCACTAATCACTGGTAGAGAAAAAAGAGGAACAACACAAACTTCCTGCATTTTCCTCGTTGCTAACTGAGGTTCTGTGTTATCTATGCCGATCACCCACCAGATCTCTGAATTTTGTAAAGTTCACTACTTAAAAATGCTGCTTTGCATGCACGCACACACATCTGTCTGATCTTTGCAGCTGTCTTTTATGTTACAAGAAACTCTTCCATGACCTCAGTGTCTTTTCCTCTTCTGAAATATCTCTCTTGCTATCTGCCTTTGGGTCTTTGGCTCTTTTACTGGCATCTGGCTCCTTCTTTTCTCTATTTTTTTTTTTTTTTGGGGGGGGGGGGGGGTTTTTTTTTTTTTTTTTATTTTTATGGGGNNNNTTTTGTTTTTACACTTAGAAGGAGTTCAGGGTCCTCAACATAGACTTTTACATATAGGAAGATGTCAGCTCCTGTAATACACTGTCATATCCTCCAGCTTCAATAAAACCTTATTATCATTTGGCCTCTCAGCTATACATTGTCTTACCTTGTGAGCTTTTTTTCACCCCCAAGCATAGTATCCTACTTCTATCAAGCATACTGTGCCCTTTCTCCCACCTCTCCACTCACTGCTGCAATTTTCCTGTATTCTAATGCACACTAACAGGTCCTACCTCAAAGTATTTAGAGCCCTACTTCAGACATGGCACAGTAAGAACAGGGAGCAAAATAAGGTGATGATGGTACAGTAACATGATTGTCCATTTAAGATACATCAATCCTGTTTCCATCAAACAATGTTTATACCTCTTGTACCAAGGACCATCTTTTGACCATTTCTGATGGTCTCCTCATCTTAAACTCATCCTCAGTTTCATCCTTCTTAACTTCTTGCCAATTGTACTCCAGTACATACTTCTTTTCCTGTCTTCTTGTCCCTGAGAGTGTCACTAAGTTGTTCTCTCCTTTGACTCTTATCTCAGCACCTGCTCCTTCAGTCTGCCTGTTAGGGATCGCTTTTCCATTACACTTGATGCCCATCCATCCTCTTTTCCCTCTCCTTTCTCACTGAAATTGGGTAAGCTTGAAGAAACTTGCATTGGGTGAACTCTTGTGTTTAGTGATGTTAGAGAAGACTTCAAGAATTACCCCGACCTACTCTAGGAGACTTTAATTATTCCAGGGCCATTGTGATGGGGCTGCTTGTTGGCCGTGGGGAAAAAAGTAGTTCTAATTTGCAATAGTATGTCACATTTTTAAATAGTTCACAAATTATAGATTGTTTTTCATAAATAGCCAGCATCTAGCATTGTCTTTTTAACTTGTTTTGCATAGGGTCATACATCATTCATTTTGGACACTTTTAAGATTCAGCTGGACAGGGTGCTGGGCTATCTTGTCTAGACTGTGCTTTTGCCAAGAAAGGTTGGACCAAATGATCCCTGAGGTCCCTTCCAACCTGGTATTCTATCATGCTATGATTGCTCTAGTAACTGCTGATGAATTGAACTTTTGCAGAGTATTTTCCCTTCCCTAGTGGACTTCTGTATTTGTTGAGGGAGAATGAACTGAACATAGCAAAATAGATGAGTGTCATTTGCAGCAGCATTTTCCCGCAAGGGGAAGGAGTGAGCTTGTGGACATGTGAAATTTTATAACGCAGAGAGACGTGTTTACAGAACTTAGTGTTAAGCTGGTAGAGAACAAAATAATACCAAGCCCTATAGGGTGGTGGAATTCAGAGTTTTGCTTTTTGTGTGTGTGTTACTGCTTGTTAAAAAAGCATTTTGCTCTAAAAAAAAAAGTGTATAATGAAAACATGCAACTAATAATAGATAACAATGAATACTTCCACAGGTTTGGAGAAGAACTAGCTTGAATTGAAAATCCGATCACTTTTAGTACAACCAGCAACAGAGTGTTAATTGGCACAAAATAGCACTAAATCTCCTACAAGCTTGACAGACTTGAGACTTAAAACTTAGTACGGCTTTAGCACACCAGAAGGTTGGAGGTGGTGAGGATGGCACTTGGGCAGCAAAAGGTTCATGCATGTGCCATGTTACATGGGCAGTATATAGTGCCTGAGAGGAATGCCACAGTCCTGTTTTGCTGATGGACTTCCTGCACATTGTCCCATCAGTTCCTACTGGTAGTGCTGTGGGTCCTATAGCCCACATAGGATTAGTCACTTGGTGTGGTAGTTCTGAATGAGATGAAGAGGAAAAAAAATCCCTTCTGTCAATTATTTCTAAAGGTCACACAGCTAATGACTAGCTGGGAGGTTAATTAGATTCTGAAAGCCTCTTCATATCAATTAAGACTCTTATCTGTATATTTGTAGTAAATAAGCACATATAACTCTCTAAATGTGCTCTTTTTAGGAAAGGTAAGGCAACTGTTGTAGCTTGTTTAATGTAATAAGTGTATTTTCTTCTCTTGTCATCATAACATAATACTGCATATAAACAAGCTGTGAAATACACATCAAGTCAGCTCTTCAGCTGTTGAAATCAGGGGAGTTATTTCAGCTACCATGGGCTGAAGATCTGGGACAGTATAGAAAGTAAGCCTGTATGTAAGAAAGGTTATTCAGGGTGATCTAAAGACAGTACAGTCTATTGGATACTGCCCTGGACTAGGACTCATGAGACTTGGATTTTATTAATAGCTTTGCCAAATACTGTTGTGTGACCTTGGACAAGTCACATTTCCTCCTAATGCTTCAGTTTCCCTGTCTGTAAAATGGGGATACCTTATTGATTTCCTTTGTAAATTGGTTGAAGACCAGCTTGTTAAAAAAACAGCTACTGTTACCAGTTTCCACAGGCCAGGAGATGATTGGATGGGGTCAACTGGCCAAAGAATTTCCTTTGGATGATGATTTAGGCTTTTTAAATGCTTACTTCTTCTTTCATTTTTCATAAATACGAGCCAAACCATTATTGCTAACCTCATGTATGACAAAATCATGGGATTGGCTTCAAGATCTTCAGCATTTTTGTAATATTCCTTTCGTCTTTCTTTGTTTCCCTTCTGAGTTTTGAGCCTTCGGAAAATGTGTTTGTAACCTAATATCTTCATGTGAGTTTTTTCTATGTTTTTCCTAACCACGGTTAGTACAAGAAGATCTTGGAGGGGAAAATGTCCCATTTTCAAAAACACTAAAAAACACATTTTCAATCTTAATTTCATATTTTCAAGCAATTAATTTAGAAATATGTCTTTTTTAAGCAAAAGCTGATATTCTTACCTAATCTTATTATTCCATCAATTTGGGCTTTATGTAAATATTAGCTAGCACAAGACTACAAGAAAAACTTCAAAGCTGGAAAACTCTGAAAGGCAGTTCTGTTCTGTCCAAAGTAGTCCCTCAGTAGGACTACTGTTTCAGTTAGTGGGACTCTCTCAAAATTAGTCCCTCCACTACATCCAATAGATAGCAATTTATTCCCTTCCTCCCACTTACTCACATGAGATTTTTGACTCTTTATCTTTCCATCCACAGGCTATTGTTTAAGCTCTCCTTGATAACTCTGCAGCATCCTGTTGCTGTGTCTCAAATAAGTGATAGACTTTTGACGCTTTGCAGACTAGAAGAAGAAAGGGTCAAGTGTTGACACTTTTTTTTTTTTCTAATATATTTCAAATTAATCCAGTATGTGAAAAATGCAGCTAAGGGAAAGTTGCATAATTCGTTGTTTTGTTTTGCTTTCTCTCGCTCTCAAAAAAAAAAAAAAGTTTTCCACTATGATTTATTTGCAACCAGCATTTGGTTGACATGAAACATAGTTTGTAATCCTATTGTAGCTCAAATGAACGTGAAGTAGCTCACCCAATATCTTGTTTTTCCGTACCTGGAAGAAGAGAATAGGGACAGAGAAAAGCAGAATAGACGCAAAGTTAGTTACTCTGAAGCACACAGTCGAGCAAAAGCTACTTTTGAGTATATTTTGAGCGAGCTTTGGACCTGATTTTTACTTATTAAGGATCACTTCTTGTTATTGGTCATATCCCCACATTGTTTTTCTTTTATTCTTTTGTTCTTAGTAATCATTTAAAGAATATTTTAATAACTTAGGAATTGTTTTGGACAGATTGTTGTAAAAATGCAATGGTGAAAAATAAGTGCAGAGTATAAATGTGTCTTAAACTCTGTTTGTGGTTCCTTTCTTTGTCAAACTGGGAACTTAAATCTGTATTTCTTAGAGCAAAGTCTATTTCACAGATCACTGTTTCTTTCTCCAAAACATTATATGTCTGGCTGAGAAGCTGGAAAAATCTTACATGTCTGTGTAACATTCTTATAACTTAATAGCTCCAAAGTTTTATCCCAATCTAGTCATTGGAGAATGTTCTTTGTTTTTGTAGTCACTGTTTCACATAGTAACAGCTTGTTGTATTTTGGTCTGTTTGCCAGAGGGTAGGTTTATTTTTAAATCCCTGAACTCTGAATTTTCTTTATTTTTCCAAGATTGGAAGCAGCTGAAACGCCTGGAGTTACAGGTTGAAGGGCTTGCTTCACAATATGAGATGAGAAGCCTCATCCCCTCCCCCTTTTGTGTTTTTCTTTTTTTAAATTTTTCCTAACAAATGTCTCTTAACTGATATTTGTCTAAAAATAGAAAACTGCCTAACTAAAAATAGCTTGGCTCTCAGTCTTGCCAAGGAAAATGGAGAGGAATAGGCGTGGAATAGAAGGCTGAGTAATCCAGCTCTATTCATTCACAGATCCCTTTGAGAATGCAGGCGATGATAAAGTGCCCTCAAAAAACCACAGGCCTGACTTGCTCTCTTCAGACTCCAAGGTGCCAATAAACATTTTAGCCCAAGGATATATTTTTTTTTTCTCATAGATCGTAAACACTTTCTGAAAGACAAGGCTTTGTTTCACAGAAGCTAACTTACTGTCAAAAATAGCTGACTTTCCTAAGGTCCTTTTTTTTGACTTTCCACATGTTTTTTAATTTATTTTCAGATGAGCAATGACTGCAATGTTCTGTCAAGAATTACCATGAAATGTCACATATCTAGTGTGAATGAATGAAAAAAATAGATGCTTTTCATTGATTACACACTTAAAATCGTGCCCTCAAAACTTGATATATCAGTAAGAAAGAAAAATTTATTACTCTAATTCTGAGCAGTAAAAGTAGAATGAGTAGGCAGTTGATTTATTTCACTGAGAAATCAAACTTTAGCTGCAGAGCACTTCTGCATATATAAGTGATTTTTTTTATTTGTAATTCTTCATTTATCTGAAACTCAAATTTTACCAAGAGGATAGAGGAGATGGGAATGGCAAGGGGCAGGATCTAATTAATTTAAAAATAAACCTGTTGAGAACCCTGCAAAGCAGGAACTTTTCATTTGAAAAGCTGTCACATTAGAGAAAGTCAATCTTGTTTTGTGCTACAGAGGTTTTTATATCACATCACTGTTTTGGTATTGCAGTGCGAGGTATCACTAATACTAGACAGCAAAAAAGACACCAGGAAGGGCTGAGCATGTTATTTAAAACAGGAATGTTTGTTGTTGTTCTGTAAGGAGTTTTTTGGGTTTTCGTTTGGTTTGGGTTGTGTTTTTTTTTTAAATCTGAGTACACTGGTCAAACACAGCAACAGGGTGTGGAAATGTCAGCACAGTTCACAGGGTTATTTGAGCCTGAGTATTGTTTTGTTCAGTTCCTGTAATGCTGCTTGTGATAAGACTCTGGAGACAAAGGACGATAATTGATGGAAAGGGACTTAAATCACTCCAAAAAGAATCAAGGTCCTTGTATTTGGGTACATCGACTCTTCTGGTCTCCTTCCTCCTTGTAAAGCATTTTGTCTTCTTGCATGTTGGCCTCCTACTGCTCTTTGTAATGGAGGCAGACCACAAGTGATTCCTTTATGCAGTACACAGGGTGTAATTGTGTCTGTGTGGTGTATTAGTAATTGCCAAGGCTGAATTCCCGTATTGTATCTTCACTGCAAGCATGGAAAAATAGGACACACTACCCTGCATTACCATTTTCAACCTAGATAGTGAGCTACTTATAGCTATGTTCCAGACACAAAGGTTTTTGTGAGCAAACCCGTTTTTCATTTTCATCGAGACATCCCTGCTTTGTAAGGTAAATACAGAATGTGGTTATTTACCTGGAGTCTTACACAGTAGGAGTAATCACAAGCGTAGAAATACCACATCTTCTCTTACCTCACAGCTATCTTTAATGCAAACTGCTGACCTTGCCCTCTTTTCCCCCAAGACTTTTTGTTTTATTGGGGTCCCGTAAGCTGTCAAATGTTCTTTATCCAACCAATGCTGATTATGCAGCACCGAGCTTCTAGCAAAATCATCAAATGATGCACAGTTCTTCACATGCTTACACGTGAGCAAAGTCTTTTCCAGTATATAAATGTTTCCAGATGTGGGCCTTAGCCACTGCTCATAGTTGTATTGGGTAAAAAGAGCCCCACGCTACCAAAAGCCAAAAAACTCTGATATGTAATGTCCACCGTTCAGGTTCAATTAGACCCCTGTTTTAAAGCCTAATGTGGTCAATGACTACCTTCAAAACTCTCTGGTTACGGTTTCTAGCACAGACACCAATTTCTACAGATTCTGTCACCTTTTGTAGTAAGCAATACCATAATAGGATTTATTTCTACAAAGATTCATAGAAGTCCTGTTTCAGTGAAACTATGCACAAGAAGAAAGTTGAGTACTCCTGCAAATATCTGCAGAATCGGCTTTAATTCTGAAGCAGTCCCAGTGTCAGTAAGGGTGGCAGAATTGGGACCTAAATAGCCCATACCGTGAGGAGCATTTATGTATCTATACTGAGAATTAAAAACGTCCACTTCCCTTCCACACCACAGAGAGCTGGTGATGAGCGAACCCCCATCCCTGCGGGGCAAAGGCGCTGTGCAAGAGGAACTTCATCACCAGAGAGGATGGGGGTACAAAAAAGTCAATCTAATCCTGGCTTTTTGCCTCCCTCGCTCCACGTGCTAGGGAGCTGTCATTTCAAATGCTCTGCGCGGCCCGGAGCACCTTACTCTCCTGTTTTGCGTGAAGCAGAATATCTCTGTACCTCTCCTTCCCTGGACTGCGCACAGATAACACTATCTGTTCTTGAGATGCCTTTCCACAGTTTCCATAGTTCTGGCAAAAGTTCTGTTAAACTTCAAAATACGCTGACTTTTCTTCCTTGTTACAGTAAGGAGGTATAAATTAATTATTTACTTGTGTACTATAAAATTTGCATCCATCCTCTATGTATTATGTAGTTCATATTGATTAGACTCCATTTGCCCTGAATTCAGGGAGGTCTGTATGTGTTTGTTTATATAAAAGACGATTGAAATTAATGTAAGTTGTCAATTTTGCAGGGCTATAAAACCTCAAACACATATGCTTTATTGTTCTACATTTTTAATAATCACAAGTCCAGCGGTCAGCTGTGAATTAATGTCCATAGTCCAGAACCATTGAATGTAGTTAAATCTTAAATACCCATTGTTCTTTGAATTAAAAGAGAGTCTTTAAAGCAAAGTTTCAATCAACATTTTCTTTATGCAGTAATTTATAAATCCACAAATTTAGGCTGCTGTGTTTTCCTTACTTAATTTTGCTATGAGTGTTTTTATATGTGGTTACCCCTTAATGGAAGAGTCAAAACTTCTGTTAAAAGAAGTTGCATTGTCTGTGTTCTAAACAGTTCATTAATGCTTTTGCATGATAGACAGTGGTGTTAAAGGGAAAAATCTGTGATATATTGGCTAGGCTTGCATTAAAAAAAAATCTCAAACCCATTTATTTATATCAGCCTGTGTGATCTATAGACAACTATAATTACATTTTATAGTGCAGAGTTATAAAAATGTGCATGCACTTTACTTTGGGTTGTTAAAGTATACGTTTATTTCTTTGATCAAATGTTACAGCACACAGGCTGTTCAAAGAAAGCAAATTATAGAAGAGTCAATAAGAGTACTTTAAACAACACACAGCTGCTATAGATTGATTCAAAAGAGATCAAAATCTTGACAAAGAAGCAGTTCCTAATGGAGTGTGTGGTGTTTAAATTATATTTAGCTTACTGCAATAGAATCATGGGTATAACATGAGAAACAGAAAAACACATAATTTTTCCTTTCATTGTTATAATCCAAGGCTTGGTTGTTACATACTTCTAGCATGTTCAAACATACGTCAGTAAAATGGAAGCTTTACACTTTTGTCTCCAGCAGTTACCTGTATGTACCTCAGCTTTTAATCTGTATTTTTGTAACCTATGTGCAAAGAAGCTTGCCTTCTCAGATGTAAATTTTCACACAACCCACATATAGTGTTTAACATGAATAAAAATTCATAATTATGCTCAGTACTTTCCATCCTATATCTGAAAATGTTTCACAGAAGTGACTAAACATAAACTTTAAAATAGGGCAACTAAGGTCATTTATCCAAAAGCCTAATCTGGAGGCACATGAACTTTGTGAGAGATCTTACTATTTGAAGATTCTTAGGGGCCTCTACTGTGCTTACTAAGTATTAACTCAATCTGGGCCAAAATGGAGAGCTTCTTCCCAGTTTAAGCCCCAAAAAATGTAGGAACTCTCAGTCCTCCATGGACAAAATACCCCTGGCAAGCAAATCCTAAAGCAATGCACAAGTGTAGGATCAAGGTTTTCACAAAACAGCATCAGAAAATATTGCTAGTGATTATGTGCTGTCAAAGGGACAGAGGCTTCAGTTTAATTCCTTTCTTAAAGGATTCTTTCTGCATTGTATTGAGAGTCTGTTCAAGGTAAAATGCAAACACCAGGTCTGTAGCAGAAATCAGATTTCAGCAGACTCTTCCCTCAGACAAAAAGGCTGTAACAAGCCACAGAGTTCTGTCCCCTGTTGAGTTCTGTTTCTCTGACCCAACAAACATTGCATTTGTTAATGCACAAAACCAAAATATTGCGGGGAATCGCAGAGGTTTAACCTATCTAGAACTGCATAGAGCATGGGAAGTGGGGTAAATCCTATCCCTTATAGGGGTATGGGAGACAATAGATTTGAGCCCATCTAGATCAAAGAAGAAACAGATCCTGTGTTTCCAGTTTTGTAGCAGGTTTCTAACCATCACTTATTATACAGAAAATCTGCAACAGCAGCCTTTTCTTAAACGGGAAGAGAGACTCTTCCTCAGTTCTTTGAAAGATTAGCTGTAGGAGGAGACAGTATGCCTGAGTCAACGCCTGAATGCCCAGTAGGGCTTTGTGGATGAAGGTGTCCCTGCAGCCCTGGGTAAGCAGTCTGGCTTGTGATAAGGGGGGGAGGACTTCCAAAACCCCGTTTGCTTGGTGTGGGTCACTCACAACTTCATGACATGCTGCTAGGTTTGGATCCCGTTCTGCAGCACCAAACTCTTCGGTGCCCTGCATAGGAAGCCTCAGATCCTAACACAGTGCGAATTCCACTCTGGAGATCAGGTGCCTAAATAGTAAGTATTGCTTTATTGGTCCTATTCCATAGCCCTTTCCTGTCACAAGGCCCTTTCTTGCAGCAGGGGAGATGCAGCAGAGTGTGGGCTGTTCTTCATGGTTTCAGTGTAAGCTCAAAACAATGTGGCTAAGGGGGAACACTCCTTGTTGACCATTTTCCTACCCTGTCACTTTAAAAAATGCTTCCATTCCAAAGGATGCTTAGAAAAGTGTGCTGTCATTTCTCCATCCCAGAGATGTCTTCATTTATAGCTTTCAAACACTGAGAGGTATAGGGGGTTCTGCCTAATTGGCTTCATTAGCAAAACCCCTGAACTGTTGAGACCCCCATAGGTAACTATATTTGACAATTCTGACTTAACCTGCATCAACAGTAAGGAGTTTGTTTAGTAGGACTAAACTCGCCTGATAGCAATACCCACGAGGGATTCACAGCCGTAACCTGAACAGAAGTAAGATGCATCTGGGCTTGGACTTGAAGTGAAACACTGGATCCCCAAGGGTTATAGAAACCTCTCTCCCACACACTAAATTTTTCGTTCCCTTCCTGTTAAGGAGTCTGAGAAATCCTCCTACTCCTTCTGTACAGTCTTTTTCGTGGGAGAAATGTTCTTAATTCCACCTCCTCCTTCAAGAAGAGTGATGGAGCAAAAGAGCTGACTAAACATTCTGCAGTTAAGTCTGCTTCCTACTGATCTCCGTGACCAATTCAGTGGCAGGAATGAAAGAAGTAGTCATCCATTCCTGCTACCGCTGTTTTATTTTGGGGCCTTGCAATCTAGCGTACCCCAGGCAGAAACAGGAATCCTGCCAAACTTTGGAATCAATGTAAGTAAGCTTTGCTGCAGTTTATTTGAAAGTTTCACTTTGTTGAGAAACTCCAGGCAAACCTCTGGACTGTGAACCTCTCTGCAGATACTAGGAACAAAATTGCGCTCTTCCGGAGAAATTCTTGTATGCTCATTTCTTATATGCCCATTGGCCTCTTCATGGAAAGGATCTTGTAGCGTTAGTGATTTTCACTTAAATTGTGGTTGTTTAGGACATTGCCGGTGCCTTCTGCTACTGTAAGTGCTGTGTGAAAGTCTGGGCCCATTGAAATCAGTCAGGATCTCTTTGCCAGATCTTTGATTTTAATGTATCAATATTAAGAGGCAAAGACACGTGCATTTTGAGATAATCTCATCTTCAGTCTTATCACAGTCTCTGATTTCTTTAGAACAGTCATCTTCTGAATGATTTTAAAATTGAATTTTCATATTCAAACATAAGATAAATGTTAAAGAACCTGAAGTATTGCTTTATTATTCCATGTAATACTCTTTACCTTTCCTCTAGATTGTCTTATTGCATTGTAAATGCTCTGCAGAGCTTACAAAAGAGCTCTCGCTGCTGTGGCAGCAGGCTGATGGCTGCAAACAGCTTAGAAGGTAGCCAAGATAATGGAATAAGTAAATGAGCTCGGTTTTCTTGCCACAATAATGTCGATAGAAAATACTGTTGTTCCATCTCTCAGCATAATGGTTTCAGGTTCAGTCTGTAGTTGGTCCAAGTAGCTCCAGCACAGCTAGATTTTGGGACTGGGAGTTGTGCTTGTGCACCTGTGGAATTCAGCTCCTCATTGGGTAGGGATCCAGTAGGATTCTTCCTTGTACGCAAGATGAGCATGTTAGAAAAAAAGTCAGAATGTTACTGACTTCTGAACATTTTTCTAGGGTAGCCAGAAGATTTACCTTTTTCTCAGGAGCACAGTCCTCAGAACACTACCTGCGTCCATGTTGCAAAACACTGTGAAGTGATAAATCACAAAGGAGGTCAGTCCTTTAAAACAAGTACAGTCCTTCAGACTGTTCTGGGTTTGGGATTCCCAGTTAGAAAAGCTCCCTTTCTTTATATGTAACATGGCTCTGAGAGACTCTGACCAAGGCTGTCTGAGGAAACAGCTGTGGTATCTGGAGATGTGAGTACCCCCAGGCTATTTATTGCCTTTCCTCCCTTGGAGGTTACCACCTTCGCAGCAGAGTCAGAGGAAGGGAATTCATGTTCACCCCTTGGCCGCTCCACCTCCGCAGCTCTGGTATGGGGTGAGTAATGTCGGATGGCGGGGCAGAGGAGGCAGCCCTGCACGGTGATTTATACTGCAGCGGGGAGAGCCACCAAAGCTGGTCAGAGCCCACTGCTAGGTCTTCACCAGGTGAGACACTACTGGTCATCCCGCATGTTCACAGCATCCTTCATGCCCACCGCCACCAAGTCTTAGAAGAAGTGAAATAGGCTGAAATCTTGCTCCTTTTTCCAACTCCCCTGCAGATCTAGGGGACCCAAGCAGAAACAGCTTTTGTAGCCCACAGAATTCTCTGTGTGGGAATACCATATGATTAAAGGTTTGAAGATCTCAGACCGTAGGGCTTTGGCAGGCCAATATACCAATTCTTCTTTACAAAACTATAATTTTGTCCAAAAAAAGAAATCCAGTTTTACAATGAAAAACCCTAACATTTAAAATGTGTTTTAGCTGCTTCTGGAAGAAGCTGAAATTTTCAAAAAAGACACTTAGTTTCTGAATGATTTCTTTTTTCTTTTCTATTTTACCTTCTCAAACATGATTTTTCTAGTATCTCTGTAGACTCTGTCCTTAGTTCTGGTCAAAATTTCTGACTAGATCTGCCACTTCTGCTTTCTCAAGCAGTGATAAGAACTAGAAGTTGCTCTGTTTCTCAAGTTTTCTTCCTTCACAAACAAAGCAATGAACCTGACCATTATGTTGTTCATTTAACTTAGCCCCTATTCAACAAAGCTACAGAGGGCAGCATATAAGCCTGTTTTTGCAGGTGTATGCGAGGATCTGTCCGTGTATGTTAAATTTAGACTCCTCACTGAGTACATCACAGTTGACTTGTTTTTTTTCCTTCTTGTAGCACCCCAATTATACTGGTAGCTACTATCATTCAACTTTTTATAAAGGGAGAACTATAGAAAATTGAATTAACAAAGCCCATGCAGGAAGTTAGTAACAGAAGTGGGAGTTAAATTGCAGCTTCTTGGGGTATACAGTAGCAGCTTAACCCTTGGATAATCTTGTGTACAGGGGCTAATCTTTTGCCTCCATGATGGCACAATTTGCAGTGATGGAAATTTAGAATTCCCTTGCCTGGAAAGCTTCCTGAATTCTCAAAAATCTTTTTAAAGTCTGAACACTTTTTGCTAATTCTGTCATTTCTGATTCTTTCCCTTTGAGAGAAGTGCTTACTCCTCTCAAGGGAAGAGCAGAGGGATAGGAGCAGTATGACTTTTGAAGAAGTTATGCTTCAGGAAAACATAGTTGCTTGAAGGACCTGCTTTCTAGGATAATCATGCAGTTCTGGAGTTTCATCCAGCTACTCCGTACAACTCCTGACTGTACTCTCTCACTCCTTTTTTGGCTGGTGTTTAGTTGAGTTATCTGCAAGTTTCAGCTTGCAAAGTCTCTATCTGAATCTTGCCACTCCTGTAGGATTTTCCATGGGAAAACCAGACCCAGTTCTTTGTTTCTAGCAGATGACACTTTGGTAAGCAGACAAATGCATGTCAGAGTCTAGAGATTTTAGCAGCTGTTTAAAGATAGATACAATTTGCACAAATGTTTCTGGTAAATAACAGAACTTGTGTAAATTGTTGGTCTAACAGGAAAAAACAAAGCCATCTTAAATCAAGTGTGAAAGTCTGCATCATTTGAGTCATCTGTTTTCATAGTTAAAAACATGGGCCAATTTTTCTTCTCAAATACTGCTTGCTCACTCTAAACTTTGTGGAGAGATTTCCTTCTCTTTCTCCTTGGTGAAAACTTGACTTTATCAGCAGAACCGTGAGTTGATGATTATTGCTTTGTTGCTATTTAAGGCCTCCATCCAGCAAAGAAACAGGAGGCGAGTGTTTCAGAGAATCTAACCTCTGTTATAATTCACCATTTCTTAAAAATATATTGATTTGGGCATTTTTACCAATGGATAAAGTGATTATGGTACTATAAAAATAAAAGGGAATGTTCTTTTTCCTTTAAAAGGAACTACTATTCAGCAACATTTGCTTATTGTCATATTGGTACCATTTTTTGTAATACCCTGTAATTTGATCTGCTGTAAAATAAATGTTCAAAATCCGAAAATAAAAAAAAATATATCTGTTCAAAACATTGATACTCTCCAAATTTTTATGGGAGACCTCCAAAGAAAACCCAGGTGCTGAAGGAAGTGGTGTTCTTGTCTCAGTGGGTGGCATTTTTATTGCTGAGTCAGTACAGCACCAGTTCAGTGGTGCTGGAGGTGCTCTCTTTTAGATGAAATGGAAAAGTGAAATGTTGTGGTCATCAAAGATTCCCTGGCCTCATAGTTAAGGGTGAAGGTGTTTGCCCCATGGTCTCCGAAAAATTCCATCCCAAGTAACTTACATCGTATGTTACAATTTTATTTGTCTGAAGTACCTGTCATTTCTGCTCCTGAAAACTTCATTGGCTAGCATAGCTACGCAAGTTGACAATATATTGACCCCAGGATGGCTGCATTTTAATGATACCTGAAATATAATATCAGAATCTCTTTGGGATCTTTTAGAACATAAATAATGCTCAAAATATATGGAAAGTATAATTCCTATCACTGCCATCCCTTCTGTAATATGTTTTTGTGACAAAAGATTCTGTAAAATATACGTGTTACTCTTTATGTCACATTTCTCAAGTATTTTGAATATGGCATTTAGTATTAAAGGTTCCCATTTATATCATGGAAAAACACCAGCTGCCTTTGAAATAGTTAATTGTTTGTGCAGTCATTTATATTAAGCCGTGCATATTTCAAATACTGTAGGTTTGAAGAGATAGTAACACTGATGTAACAGACTTGGTAACACCACTGTACATCTAGAATAACTCAACTGGTGTCTTTACAGCTGTTCCAGATCCAGCTACAGATTTACACTAGTGTAAATGAGATCTGACTTCAGCCTTGTATTTGTGTATATGTCTGACTAAATTAGACACAAACGAAAATGCTGAGGGCAGTGCTCCATCTGGAAGGGCTGTAGTCAGTGGAGAAGGATTATAGATAGACGAACATAAAAAGAAGGAGGGAAATAACAACCTGTTGATGATTACAGTGTTTATTTTTAAGTGGCCTCATATTCCCTAAAGAAGCCAAGATGATTATGCTGAACTACTGTAAAGTTTATTTTTCCATTCATATACTTTTTTGTGTGTCTGGCAGCAAAACCTAGTACAAATCAAATACACTATGTCTCACCGATATCTTCTCCTATTTTAAATATGCTCAATAAAGCTTAGAGAAAACCTGGACACTTAAATACTTCATACAGTTTAACGATTTTGAAAAATCAGTAAAGGATATAATGGACATACTATGCTGTGGCCAAGGGGCAAAAGGCGAGTCAGGGTTTCATCTGTTCTGGCTTTAGGCTATCTTTGCACCCTTTGGCAGACTGAGTCTGCTTGCAGACTGGTGCTGCTCCTGCCAGTGAGCTAGTGGAAGTAGCCAGAATATGGAGGTTTTGCCTTCATGGAATCGTTCCACAAATACTGAGCCTTTAGAAACAGTGGAATTCTCTTTGCTTTAAATCCATCTTCCAAGATAGAGGATGGAAAATGAGGTATTTGCTGCTAGACTGTGGTGCTAACCTTCACTCTGCAGAAGGCACACATTTATGGGTAAGGCAGCACACATAAAGAGTGGTGGGAAGAACAGGAGAGCGAGCTGAAGTTTTTCATTCTTATCTACATCTTCTGTATTTCCATTACTCAAAAACAGTGTCTGTGAGAGGCCTTTGGACCCTCAGTAAGGGGTTGTAATCACTGGAGTGCTCAAGAAGTAGTGATAACTATCCCATCCCTGTAACACAAACAGCCTGAGAACACCTCTGATTTAAGTAAATAATCTGCTAATTTTGTGCATGCAGCACTGAGAGCCAATATCTGGAAAACTGTCAGTTTATTTCAACACAACAGAGCAGAATTTTACTGTCTTTTCAAAGTATGGGTTTTAAAAACAGCTGCACAGAAGTTTCGTTTTAACACAGTCTTTGGGTGTAAAGGGTGCATTTGACAGTAGAGTAAATTTTGACTAATGTTTAAATGGTATTTTGTTCGTCCAAGGCCGATTTTTTTTCTTTCTTTTTAAATCTGATGTGTCTGTAGAGGTGATTTTATCAGAAGCTGCCATCACAAGTAGGTCAGCATTGCATTTATGTCACTAATCTTATCACCTCCAATTAATCTCGCACGTGAATTCATTATTTAGGAAATGCCAATCTTGTCTGGAAAAGCGCATCCCTTTTTTTATCTCCTCTAATCCAACACACCAGCAATATTAAGCCTGTATTATACTGCATCATCGCAAAGGGAGGCTGGTCATGTGCGTGAAGGCTTCTGAAAAATCCTTCTAGATTTGAATAAAAAGGTGCTGGGAAGCGATCTAGTAGAGGGTGTGTATGTGTATATATAAATATATGCATAGATATATCTATATATATACACACATGTATTTATGTATATATAGCTGTAAAGCGCAAATGCTGCGTTCCTGTAGGCTGCGACCACATGAGAGCCGAGAAGTGTGACAGCAGCACCCATGAAGAAGAAAAAA
>VZSZ01001952.1:52377-65483 GCA_013398815.1 Ibidorhyncha struthersii | reverse complement strand
AAACCCCAAACCAGTCATCCAGCAGGGCCATGAGCGGACCGTCCCCAATCAGCGCCGTGGCCCTGGGGACAGCCATCTATGGCCATGGGGCAACAAGTGCCGGCACTGACAGGTGCGGATGGCGGGGATGTGTGGCATTGCTGCAGCCGGGCCGGGGACCCGCATCCCGCCGGCCAGCGACGCCGGTCACTTGATGCTCCGCTCCCCCCGTGGATTCCCCGGATGGCTGGGCTCGGCGGGTGCTGCTGCCCGTCTCTTCTGTCAAGGCCGGGGAAACGCGATCCGCTCCATTGAGGGTTGGCGTAGGAATCCTACATCAGCTGCCCAGGGGGGATTTGTGGGGTTTTCAGACCTTTTGCGCCACGATGATGGACAGGAATAAGCCTGAAGGATGAGGAAATATCCTTACTTAGAACCTCGGGAATTATTCAGATCTAAATTCTTTAAAATAAAAACAGTTTACAGTGCAGTGATGGACAGAAGTCTTTTGCATGTCCCATGAAATAATTGTGAACATAGGAAGGTGTAAGCTTAGTTGCGTGCATTAACAGAAATTTTAATACAAAGCTTTGACGCTGGAGTCTTCGTGTGATTTGCTTTTGTTTCTTTCTGAGAAAACCCAGAAAGATGCTTGGTTTAGATTAACTGCTATGAGAGCTCTGACTCTGACATATCCTTCTTCTATTTATACTTATAAAGCCAAAGTTGCTCTGTGTAATTCAAGTCAATACTAAATAGAAAAGCACTGGCGAGTGGGTAAGATTGAACATCAAAGAAAGGGATTGTGCTTGGTCTCCTTTAGAGAGCGAACCTCTGCCATCTCCCCATCTCCAGTCTCACCCTCTCTCCAGAGGGGTACAGCAGCCGGGCAGCAAGGTGTGCTCTCTCGCATGGATGCGGGGGACGCGCTGCAGAGAGGCAGCGGGAAATGCGGTGAGGCTGACCGGTCTGCTACAGACGGCCAGGTCAGAGCGAGCAGACCGCACCTCCGGAGGGTGCAGGCTCGGGGGCTGCACCAGCTGCACTGCCTTGCAGAGCTCCTCCATCCCCAGGTTATGATGTAGCACAGCTACAGGAAACAAAAAAGCAAAAATCCCGCTGTCCCGAAGCCCTTTCAAAAAATTTATTTGCTTTTATTGTATTACAAAATATTTTAGATATGCCTGGGCACATACCAAGAGCAGGAGTGGAAGAGAATAGACCGAACTCTGTAAGCAGGTGGAAACCTCGTGTCCTGATGAGCTTGCAGCACACACGTATAAACATTCATAACATGCTGGTCGATCATTCGTAAGCAAAGAGAAGCAGATGTTACTGGCAAAGGGTGCCAGCATTGTTTGGTTTCACAAGAGGTGTGATTAGAGAAGGTACTTGAAGGAGGAGAGAATAATCACTTGGCATGCAAAAATGAGAGGCAAATCCAAGCAGAGGGTTTGGTGCATTGTTGTGAAAAGCACACTTATGTGTATTCATACAGAGAAGACAGACATACAGGAGCAGACAATGGAAATTTTTTTTTTCTTTAAAACTTCAGTGGAAATAAAATAGTAGCAAAAAGGTTAACATGTGGTTATAGAAGTTCAGCTATTATATAAGCCATGTAGCTTATTTCAAAAAGCGTATAAACCACAAAAGCATTTTATGTTTTATACAAAAGAGGTAAGAAATGTTCCATTTTTCTGTGTTACTGGTATACATTTTTTTTTGTCTGGAGCATGTTAGATAACAGTAAGTATAATAATGTTTTATCTGATTCTCCTAAACATGCAATTAAAGTACATTAGTACCAGCATACTAGTTTATGTTCATTATTAAATGTAAAAATCTAAGAACTCTACATTAATGGAACATAAAATTTGAGATTTTAGTTACACAGAAGTCAGGGAATTCAGATGGACGGTTCCCATAGCAACCTATCTCTTCCTCTTTGTGTTTTTCATTTCACTAGAACCTTTCATTACTTGATTGCACCATACATTGTATCGTGCAATTTCATCATAAAATTTCATCATTATATAACTGTGCAAGAGAAGAGAGTGAAGGTTGTCTTCACTCAACACTTTCTAACTTTAATGTTTCTGTTGCACAGAGAGCAAAATGACACTTAAATGAATTGGGTCCATGTTTTAAGTATTTTCTGCTTTTCTGGGGGGCCTTCATAAGTTTGACTGGGTTCTCTGGAATGGCTATAGATAATAAAGCAGTTGAACACAATAGCATATCATTCTTTTGTAATTGACTATTGTCTGCCTTGCCACGTAGATATGTGGCTCCAGTGAGCAAAAAAGATACCAAACCATTTTTCATTTGTGGCTAAAAGATTTATCCCATCCAGATACAGGAAAGAAAGTGATAGTGGAAAATGGAGGGCACTTGTGGTTTTTGTCTTCTGACAGTGGAATATAATTTACCAAATTACAACTCTGTGGATTGTCATGGTCGCTAGTGGGGTTATCAGTTAGAGATGATTGTGGTGACTTCTAGACAACATAACAGATACAGGAATTTGTAGAAGTAGACCTGTAATTCCGAATGTTTCCGTACTGTAAATTTTGATTGCAGAGGAAGAGCCAGCAAGATCGCACTTTTCATTACACAAATGAAGATAGTGATTAACGTTGCAATAGTTAGGTCTTTGTTGCAGAGGATATCAAAATGGAACAGACAAAGTGAGCTGGTCTGAACCTGTTGGGGAACCTATCAACCAACCTGGTCTTTTTAATTTGGCAGCTGTACTGTGAGCATTTCCAAGCCCAAGTATCTGTGGTTTCTCAAGCCCTAGTGTCGAGCAGCTCCACAGCAGATTAACCTACTGAGAAGGAGATACCCCTCTACAAAGATGAGCAAACTAAAGGATAGGATGAAAAAAGGATTGAATTTCTAACCTTCTCCACTCTCCCTGTTAAAGAAAGGCTAAAAGAAGAGAATAATACTACAGAAACAGAGGCAGGATTAGGAAAATGAAAGGCTTTTCCTCCTCAAAAGCCTTCAAATTGCAATGATTTCCATTGCCTTGATAAAATAAGACCTGGCTGGTAGTGCCATATTTTCTTTTGTGCTTTTGTAGTGATGATAAATTTTGCATGAAATGAAAGTAAATAGTTGTTTATACTTCATTTAACAGCAGCCAGTATGTCACTAAGTCAGCACTTCTTCTCCGAGATTTATAGAGCAGGATTTAGGCTAAATTGCTGGCATGTGAGATTTCAGCCAAAGGTTGTTTTCCTTTAACCATTTTGTTTTTCAAATGCCTTGGCTGATTTTAGGTTATTGGAGTCCAATATAATTACTTGTTTAATTGCTTGGAAAAAGTAGAGCTTCCGTAGTTCAAAAATGGCTTATTTTCTTTAAAAATAACTGAAATCTGGCTTGGGGTTCTCTAGAATGCAATGTACTATACAATTGTGTAATTTTATCCTCTTAAATATTCCCTGAATAGTCATTAAATCTTTGGAAACTAGCTAATCTCTAAGAGGATGCGATAGGTCTGGCTCTTTTCCAGGGCTCACAAGAGGCTATGACAGCTTAACATGGTAAGAAAAATGGTTTCTAAATCGCTGCAAGACTGGGTCAAAGACTCGAGCCTGCTGAAACCCAGTTGGTCTTCTTAATGACTCCAGTCTTCTCCAAAGTCCAGAATCAGCCTCTGCTTTCAAGAGGTGACAGAGAGCAGAGGAGAAGAGCAAAAATAGACATGGAGTCCAGAGAGCTTGTGAATAAGGACGGGTCAGTTAGAATTGGTCAGTGCCACTTCTAGTTGGGATGTACCAATAGGTATTGGATGTGTTGAAGCACAACAATAAAGGACCTTTATGAGAGGTACAATGTGGTAGGTAGTGATGCAGAGGAGAGTAAAGTAACAAACAAGGTGATAGAACAGGCAAAACTGTAGCCTGCATGTTGAGAAGCCAGAGATAATGCTAAGGTGCTCAGGATCATTGTATTTGTCCTGAATACCACTCAGTACCTTAGTGCAGAGGATAAGTATGTCATTTTCAGCCTGCTCTCTCTCCAGAGGAGGACTATGTATGTGAGTGTGTATGTACATGTGCCTGTGCAGTCTATCAGTCTGTTCTTCTGTCTTTTCCTTTATAAATTATTCATTTTTTGTTCAGTGTCTGGTGCAAACGGAGGGGTCTTACAGACAATGAAATTCCAACAAGTTTCATGAAAATTATATGTTCTTGTACAGAAAAAAAGAACCAGAGATTACTCCCAGAAAGACTCCCAGCTGAAGGCAGCATTGCAGCACGAGTCCTTACACACAGAAGGAACAAAGAATCACCAGAAGGATAGGTAGGGGGCAAGAGAAGCCCCAAGAGACCCAGCCACCAGGAAGCTTCTCTGGATATTGCACTTTACCCCAAAGTGCAATTCACAGGGAACTAGGCATTAGTTCCAGCACTCAGAAAGCTAGGAGCTGTGCCTCTAACTGCAGCACACTCGTGGAAATTTCTATTGCCTAACCTTATCCCAATTCATTGAAACATGTTCTTTTCTTCTTTTTTTTTTTTTTTTTTTGTCAGGGGGGAGGCAGGGGAGGGATGAAGTGTACTGCATTAGTGAACTTGATTGGCGATGTTGGCCGAGGTACAAGGTTTGCCTCTGCTTTTTAGGGCTAAAGTTAATTTGGGGTAGAATACCAACATGATTTTACTAAACTTGGTCTTTCTGATGAAAACAGATGGCGGCTTCTCTGCCTGATGTGGCAGCAACCTGCTTTGTAATGATATGAAAATAAAAATAAATATTTATGGAAATTAAAACATTACTATGTTGGGAGGTAATCTGGTCTCCTTTTGGAGAGTGCTGCAAGACATTCATTGTGTAACATTGCCTTTCTTCCTCTGATCATCTGAAAGATGGCAGTGCATTCCTGAACTTCTGCAAACCACAGAAGTGACTCTTTCACATGAGTTCTAAGTCGGCATTGGTAGAGCTTTAGGGCATTGTGAGCGTGCTGAGGACAAGGGGCATCTTCTTATACCCAGATACGGTCTTGTGAATGCAGCGGACAAGGATTTGGGAATGATGGGAAAGGAAAAAATTCAAAGAGGCTGCAGAACATTCCCTCTCTTGCCTTTTCATATTGCTCTCCATCTCGCAGGATAACGCTTGTGCAGCTCCCTTCCCTCACCTATGTCCATTCAGTTGCAGCTGTGTTGGCCTCTGGGAAAAAAAGAGGTCATTGCCATCTGTAAATAGAGGAGCTGGACTGTTGTCTCAGAGCTTGGAGTTGAGGATGCCATCTAATCCAACTCACGTCAGCATCATTCCTCAGAGACTCCATGTGAATCAGCAGGACTCCATCAGTGACTCCAAAAAGCTCAAGAAAAGGTCCCAAGAGTGCTGATCTGGATTTCATGTCTGGACAGCTTGATCCAATGGATCTTGAAAACAGAATATTTTATATGTTCAGGGGACAAGCATTTTGTACTTATATAAAGAGAAGACCATTAGTTGATATTAGTTATTCAGATGTAGAAGGGAATTTTCACTTTTAATATATCATAATTTATCTATTAAATCTGTCAAACAACAGCTGATTGCAAAAGCCCTCTCTATAATTGGCTTGTTTCAAGCTAGTAGCAGCAGAAATCATACATGACTGTGTCAGTTCTGCTAATTAAGATTTAAAAGATAAAGGAGAGATAAGAGGGAGTGGAGAAGTGTAGAGAATTGTTCATGTTGGTTTAGCTTCTTAAGGTTTGATTCAAATGGATTTATAATTGTGTGTCAGGTGTAGCTCATGGGATTAGATATGAAATCTGTATAGATACAAAGTTTGAAAAGAAAGTGAGCCAGCCTTTCACAGTTGCCTGTATCTGTGTTAGAGGTCCACAACGTGAGTTTGGAAGGCTCAGATCTCTTAGAGCAGATCACCATCACTTTGCTGACTTGCTGAAAATGTGAGGTTCAAGGTGTGTGTCTTCACAAGGAGAACAGATTTATAGCTTTTGAAGGAATAAGAGGTCTCTGTTCTTAAGTCTTGGGTAAAATGCAGAAAATTACATCTGATTTTTAATAAATAAATACAATAGTACAGAAACAATTATAATACTTGAGGGCTTTAATGGTGTTAAACTGGGCATTGCCATAACGAAAATAATTAGGAAATGTACTTTTCCAAAGAGAACAAAAAGCTCATATGAGAGGCAGTCATTCTGAGAAGACAAAAAGAAACCAGTTGGAGCATCCCACACTAATACACAGCACAAGCATAGCCACTTGTTAACACAAGAGTGCTATGTGACCTACATGTGTAACTGAGATTGGTTAGCCAGGTTTCAACTCAGAATTAACTGCAAGCTGACTAATAAAGCAGTAACAGCCAAATGGACTCTTTGAAGAGTTTTTGATTGAGAAGTTCTTAAAGCTAAATTTGAGAAATCTTACAAATATTGACTTTGTGTACTATTGCTTGTAGTTGGGGCATCCACAAAGACTTGCTTCTCATATTCTTTTACCTTAATGAATCCAATGACTGTTCTTTGGTGATCTGTCAAGGTAGATCAGTTAAACCCTATTTGATGCCAGGCAGCCGTCCTGAATTGTTAGCTACTGATTTCATTCTGTTTTTAAGTTTTTTCATCTCTGTTATTTATCTTGGTGATGATGATCATGGTTGTAAGGTTTGATTTGAGCTGATGAACCTGAAATTCATTTGTTTTGACTTTTCACTAAGCATCTGTTTTAGCCGTGCTTTTTCTTGTACATTAAGCTTCAGCACTGTGCATTTGTAGCACTGTAACTGGAGTCAATAAAAAATAAACACCATGTCTAGAAGCTCTTAATCGGTATTTCACAGCCACATTAGCAACTCTGTCCTCCCCCTTGTCCTATCAAAAGCATGTACTTAGGAATGTCAGGGCACTGCTAATGTCATCCCTTATATCCAATTCAAAGGAAGAATTCAATTTAGGTACTCCTCGTTCTTCTTCTGTGAAGAACATGAATTCTTAAATTTGTTGCAGGGTTTTTTCATTTCTTCCTCCTGTATATTTCTTCAGAGAAAAGGACAACACCGGGGTAGTCCACTATAAACAGTTTGCATCATTTGCTTTTAACATTCATTCATTTCAAATGGATAAATACGTTAAAATAAATTGCATTCCGGGTGGTTATCTTAACCTGTTCATGCTATCCTATACGGTGGGAGGGGGTGTGCTAGCACAGGCACTTTGCCAGATTGCCAGCTTCATTCTTTATTGACTGATTCCAGTTTCAGAAGAAAGAGGTCTGTATGGTCCTCTCTTGCCACTCGTAACTGGGGACCTACAGAATCAATGTGGTGGATCCGTAGTCACTACTTTCTTTCCCTAAAATATAATGTAAAACCTTCCATTGCTGGGCAGTTCATGTTACTGTAACACTGCTGACTCTTTCTTGCAGCCTGTGTCAAGGATTGAACTCTCCAAATTATGTATTTCAGACGTTGAGAAAGAAAGGACTTAATGGCTGTGACAGTCCAGACCCCGATGCAGACGATTCAGTAGGTCACAGCCCTGAGTCTGAGGACAAGTACAGAAAAATTAATGAAGATATTGATCTAATGATCAGCAGGCAAAGATTATGTGTAAGTACTCTGAGCTCCCTTTCATTTTTTTTACTTTCTGATATTTCTCTGAACCTGGCAGGCATTGAACAAGAAAGAAAACAAAGGTTGTGAAAGCCCCGATCCTGACTCCTCTTACGCTCTCACCCCACGCACTGAAGAAAAATACAAAAAAATTAATGAAGAATTTGATAATATGATCAAGAGCCATAAAATACCTGTAAGTACCAAAGGTTAGATGGCTGTCTGCTGATAACTGCTGCAGTAACAAACCATAACCCTTTCAGTTCTGGCTTCTTAAGGAAAACATTTCAGCTGGAAACAGGCTTTAATAGCCCAATATATAATTAAACACTGTGGTCAGAAAATTTCACATGACATATTTTTCTTCCAAGTCTCTACCTCTGACACACAGACAAAGCCTACTATAGGTGAAACCTACAGAAGGAAGTGAAATATACATATATACATTATATTCACTTGATTTACAGAACTGTTTTACCACACTACTCACCCAAATTATATCTAAAAAATAACGATGGAAATCTTTTTTTGTGGACAGGCTAACAAACCCACAGAATACTTTCTGTGGTGATATAGAAAAAATGATGTAGAACTGAAATTCCTTTATATATAGTAATTAGTGCATTCTGTGCGTGTCACTTCAGTTCTCAAGTGTCTCTGCTAAACTCAGTTGCAGCACTGAAGGGTTACAGCTACTTGCTCGCTGCAGAGCAACAGACTGCATGAGAGCCTAATGGTAGGATTCAGACATGTT
This sequence comes from Ibidorhyncha struthersii, assembly GCA_013398815.1. Lineage (NCBI taxonomy): Eukaryota > Metazoa > Chordata > Aves > Charadriiformes > Charadriidae > Ibidorhyncha > Ibidorhyncha struthersii. The sequence continues at coordinate 57,150 of VZSZ01001952.1, read as the reverse complement.
TGTGTGTTGGGGTGATTTTACAGCTTTATCAGAGAATTTGCTTTGACCTCATCAGCATTTCTTTAATGCTTTAACATGAGCTAAATTTTGTTTTAACCAAGTCAAAATTTCTAACCATCAGTCATATGCCTTGCCAGATATCTAAGAGAAATAACTCTGCATGTGCTATTTTGTTTTCACAAGACATACGAGGGGAGGATACTTTGTCATTATGTTTAATATTACATTTATAAAGCTGACAAAAAGAATGCGAAGGTTTGGAGGTTATATTTGGCCCTTCTTCCAAATGTGTGTGGAAGAGAAAATAGGAAGCCAAAGATTTGCCCAGGTCCAAAGAAGTATCTGAATTAGCGTAGGTAACTGCTTGCTTCTAGAAGAGATCATTTGGGTGTGTTCATTCCTCATTCCCACACATAGGTTGTATGGTTAGCTGCCAAAAAGGATGTCTGTATACGCAGAATGAGCAAAGTTTCTTCTGTAGTGCTAGTCAATTGCGTGTGCAAAATCTGATACCTAAGCTGAGGACACCTCTTCAGGATGCCCAGATTCTGTCTCATGCAGTGTAAGTGTTCTTTCCATTAGTTCTCAGCAGAAGGATTTTCATTCAAGTTAATTGAAGTTCAGAGAAGTTCTTGCATCATGGCAAACATATTTTTGCAAAAAAAATTGTAAATAATGAAGATTTTCCCAGAGACCAGAATCGCACCAAATTTGATAAATGAGTATTTGGAATGGATGATTAAGGACGCCCAACACGTATATAAAATATCAGGGAGACATACATATATATTCCATCTTTCTTTATCTCCCTTTTTATTTGCTTCTTTTGCATAGCTGTTTTTCTCAGGAAAAAAAAAAAAAAAGCTCTAAAGCTGTCACCATGAATTTGGTTTCTCTGGATGGAATTCAGTTTGACAAAAGATGACTGCAACATTTAGGGTGACTGTTGTAAGCTGGGATGCTTAACCCTTTTTCACATCAAACTTACCAATTGCCATTCCTCTCCTCTTTCAAGGATGACCTTTGGCTTGTTCAAATCAAAGTGACGGAATTTTCAATCAGATAGTATTTAACCAACCTACTTTTCTACCTCAAAAATTGTCTTTGGGATGCTCCTTCAGATCCTCTGTTTCTGTCATGCTATATGTTTTTGCTCCAACAAAGCAGCACGTTATAACCATTTGAAATCTTAAGACATGAAAAAAAACTTGGAAAAAAAATCATTCCTGTGGTAGTGAGTTCTGTCACTTTCTTTACCTCTATAAGCATTTGGGAAAATTGTCTTTCCTATAAAACTAGGAAAGTTCTAGGAATTAGAAACAACACAGTTAGTATAAACATGGTACATCACTTTCGTCCTCCCAAAAATTAATGGACTTTCCTGCTGGTTGCTTTCATTAAATTTAACCTTTTGACATCAAATGTAGTCCTACTTCAGCTATTAACGTGGTAGTTAACTAGGTTTCCTGAGCTGTATTTTGGGTATAATGTAACTTCTTACCTTGCAGAGATGTTACAAGGTACAATGTACTATCTTTTTCTGAAATTACTTCAGACATGCTTCAGAGGTACAGAACTGCAAAATGTTAGTGTTTCTTTTAATGTAAGACAGGATATCCCTCTCTGAATACTTCACACACAGAGCTCAAGGCCTGTGTGCTCCATCAAGCTGCTTACCACAAAAGGAAGAATCAGTAGGTGTTCTCCTGTAATGCAACAGGAGCTCCTTCTCTTGGCATAAGCTGAGATGTAATGGGCAAGATAGAGCTCAAAGCTAGCACATAATGGAAATTTGCAAATATATTATATTTTAAAACATATAATGTATTATATGCAATAATATACTTAACTGTACAAATTAGTACAAGTTCAGGGAAGTCAGGGAAGTTATATTCATTTACTTGTGATCATCAAAGGTAGCCAAAAAAGTTGGGGGGAAGAAAGCAAAATTGAACAGAAAGTCACCAAGTCAAGTCATTAAATCACTACTTACAAAATATATAAAACAATGCAATGCCTATGCCTGGTCTTGTAACAGAATAAAGCTGCTGCCAAATGAAAACAAAATTGGCTTTTGCTCCTAACAGCTAAGGCCAATAATGTTTCCTCAGATAATTTTCTGGGGATAAGTATTTATATTGTTCTAAAACATCTGATAATAATTAGACATTTATTTGTAGTTTTCATAAGAGTGATGAAAGCAGAGGAGACAGAAATAGTCCACTAGAAGAGAGCTATAAGTATCTCTGTCTCTAAGTAAATGAAGGTCTGGTTGAACATGGGAAGGATAAAAACAATATTTAACACAGAATGTTTGGTCCATTAATTTCCAAGGGTTTTGAGTCCCCAGCACTTCGCTTTGCACAACGTACCACAGCTTGCGGAGCGCACTTCTAACACAGTGTGTGCTGTACACTGGCGGTTTCCTCTCAGGTGAACCATCTGCCCTCTTTGGCAATTGTGTCCAAAGGAGAAAAGACAGAGGGGGAAAAAAAAAAAAGGCAAAATGTGGCAAGCTACATACATGTTAGAGTAAGGCTGCGTCTGTGTTGGTAAATCAGCAAATGGCAAAGAATGTACTGACGCAGTGGGAGGTGCTTATCTCTGCCCTGAATTGTTTGAATAGCCCTTGGCATGCTTTTGGCACTGGCCAACTAATGCTCTCCCAAGATAATTTCTTAGCGCTGTTTGGTAGTTGGCCCAGGCCAGGAACAATTCCCGATTGTCAGTTTATATGTAGTCATGATGGTTTTGAGGTTGAGAAAGCTTAATAATACGGACATGGACTGCTCGGTGGCCTCAGATGGCCTCATTTCCTAGGCAAGTTTAGTTTACTAATATAGATATTACTCAAGTGCATCATAAGATTTAATGTCCACCAGGCCTAGCTGGAATAGATATGCCCCATGACTTATCACCAGGAATGACTGGGGAATCTGCAGTAGGTTGCAATTCTTGGTGAAGGGACATATAAGACTGTAATGGAATTTGGGCAACCAGAGCAAAACTCTAGCTAGAGACTTACTGTGTAATACTGGTGTTCATCCAGACAAACTTCTCTCTCTAACCTTCAACTGCTGAGGAGAAGAAATAAAAACTACTGTTTTCCAGATATAGCACGTATCATGCTGCAAAGCAGAGAGTAAACTGACTTTGCCCTGATAAAATTGCTTATGAAGTACTCTGTAAATAGATGTAAGTATATCCAGACAGTAGGTAAAATGGTGAAAATTAAACCATTACTAGGTAAATCAAGAAAATCATTTGCTTAACTAGTTTAAAAACATATTTTAAAATGACAAAAGGAAAGCTAAGTAACTGTTTCAGCAATATTTGTATGCTTCAGTGATGACTAGAGAGACTGGCAGCCACAAGAGCAACCAAGACTGGAGCTCTTTTGTGCTGTACTAATGTGGAAAAAGAAGACTGCAGCCCATGAAGAGTTTGGTTTGTACAAGGAAGAAATACAGAGCATAATGATGAAAGTAGATGAGCCTGTTGAGGGTTGGCAAGACCTTCAGATTTTCATTTTTACGCATGTTTTAATTTAGATAGCTCAACAGAGATTGGTATTAGAGTAAATGGAGAAAACAGAGACAATATTGGTGTCATCAGCTGTCTATCTGGGCTCAGAGGGCAGATTTCACAGCTCTCATGACAGAGGTAAATAAGACACTGTGAGAAGTACTCCTCAGTGGGTGACACTCAATCTGACACGGGCTGGCATTCAAGCAGGCAGGATCATGTGCTTGAAGCCACCAGGCAGACAGATCTCCACCACAGCCCTAAACGTTGCAATAACAAGAGACTCCATTCATGGAGGCTTATTCATGTCTCACATCAGGCTGGAGGTGGAGCTAAGACATCTATCCTCATGTGAATTCACTGGCTAAAACCTTTTGAAAAGGCAGAAACCAGCAGCAGCAGCTGGCTTTGAACTCAGGAGCAGCCATGCACTTCTGACTTACATGGGATTTGGGAACCTCTTGGGTCCTCCTGTGGCCAGTGAAGAGAATGTCTTGCTTCAAAATGTACCTTCAGGCTGATAAAATGCTATATGAACCCATTTCCAAGGAGCCTAGACCTCAGTCGTGACATACACTGGTACTCCTTGTGCTATGTACTTTGTGAATTTTCCTTTGAATGACAAGCCGCACGTGCAACTAGTGAGCTGGACTTCAACTGTGAAAACATCTTCAGGAAAAAAAAGGCTGCTCCTGAAAGAAATAAAGAACATACATACTTCATCAAATACTTTTTTCATCGTTTAATCATTTATTCTCTTTTTTCTATTCGTGAGACACAAACATTAGTATGTGTCAGGATCCCTACACAGAGCTAGCGGCACGCGTAGCATTGCTCCTTACCCACTGAACACCTGGATTCCCAAGACACCTCTACTCCCCTTCCCGCCTCTGCTTAAACCAATCAGCTCTATGGAAAATACGGCCCTTGGGGTGCACTTCAGCTTCTCGGCACAGGGAATCGAGTCCCAGCATGCAGCCCCATCTGGGGAGCAATGCCAGCAGGTCTGTCCACTCAAGAGCCCTACCTCATCTCAGCCGTTATGCTATGGCCATCTTCTATAAACCCAGGCCACAGGCTACCTAGAGGGTTTCAGAGTTAAATTAACGCCTTGAAATAAGTCCCGAGGCATTTGTGTAATGTATCCTTCATATCATACCCCAAATCAAAATCTTGCTGCAAGTTGCAGTCGTTAAGCAAAATGTTTCCTCTATATTTAGGGGAAAATTATGTCTGCCCCTAGAAAGA
>VZSZ01001952.1:37841-52336 GCA_013398815.1 Ibidorhyncha struthersii | reverse complement strand
TGGCCAGCAGTGCAATATGCAGGGCACAGCCACAAGCTCTGGGCAACCAGAGAAGAGACGTGGGTGGCACAAGGTCAGGGTGCCTCTGTTGCCTGACACAGCAGCTTATCTGTCTGGCTCTCAACATACTCCCATTAGGTCCTTGAAGACTTACCAGTACTATCAGCTGCCAAGAACAAAATTAAAATCTGTGATTTCCTCCCTTTGAAGATGTTACAAGGCTGGTCTAAAGAATTTTTAGACTCTTGAAGCTGATAAGATTTTTAAATGGCAGATTAAGGGGTACTTTGTTTGCATTCAGGTATTTGAATATTTGAAATGCTGTCAAGTAATTCTGAAAAAGTTTTCTTTCTGTTCACAAAGGCAAGAAATTAATTATTTTAAAAACAAGTAAATTAAATATGGAGTTCTAGTGTATCTGAATGCCACCAAAGTCATAAATATTAGAGAAATTAAGACAACTGCCGCCAAAGAAAACCCCAAACAATAAGCCCACCAACCAACCAAGAAACCCCGAGTTGGGCTTTCTAAGAGCATAATGAGAATCAGGTACTGCATCTTCTCACACCTTCTGTCAGAATGGTCCATAATTTGATTCTGTTTTGAAAGGGATTCTTGCAAAGGAAAATGTCTCAGGAGAGGATCCTGCCTTACAGTATGAAAACAGTCTATTGAAAAGGTGTCACAAAAACCATCACCGAACTCAAAGACTGGTGTTCATCTAAAGTTCTTGTATTTGTTACCTATCCCTGAGTAGAACTTTGTGTCTTTAAGCCCGTACAAGCTTAGACAGAAACTTTAAAAAAAGTAATTTGCTGTATTGGTGCATTTAACATGATTTGGGATCATTCTGGTTGCTAAAGCAACATAAGCTGAAATTAAAGCTTTCCCTTTTGCATTCCACACCTTCTAATTTTTCTCCATGCAATGAAGTCATCATAATCATGAACCTTTGATCTTGCAGTCATCTGTGACACTAGATTAAGATATCACAAGTGAACAATTACGACTTCATGGAATGAAAGAAAAAGAAAATTAAGCGTCATAAAGCAGGGGTTTGTTTTAAACAGAAAAAAGTGAAAAAATCTTTCCAGCTGCATTAAAGGAAGATGGAATCATTATTTGAAAAATCATATTTAAAAGCCATGGTAACTCTTTTGAAACTCTTCTCTTGACTCTTGGGGGAGGGGGCAAGCATAAATATTTTAACCACCAACTACAAAATATTTGAACTAAATATAGAGTAACTGTACTTGAAGGCTGTTGTGCTTCTGTACTATTCTTGTCTTTGTTTCCCTTTTTTGCTTGTACAGGCTGTTCCACCACCAAACTTTGAGATGCCAGTTTCTATCCCAGTGTCCAACCACAACAGTTTGGTATATAGTAACCCAGTCAGCTCGCTGGGAAACCCCAACCTTTTGCCGCTGGCTCATCCTTCTTTGCAAAGAAATAGCATGTCTCCTGGCGTGACACATCGGCCTCCGAGTGCAGGTAACACAGGTAGGCTCTGTTCAATCCCATCCCTTTAAGTGCTCTTTTATCAGCTGCTTGTGTGCCTTAGGTCACTTTAAACTGTACTCTGAGAAACAAGAACTCCATTTTTACCAGTCATAACAGTTTGTCCAAAATTGCTGTGTTGAAAAATCAGAAGAAGAGCCAAAGGGGTTTCTAGTCCCAATTTAGAAAATAAAAAAAAAAAAAAAAGTTTTAGAAAAAGCTGAATATTGACTAAGATTAAAGGAAATCAATAAAGGATAAAAGGGCAGACAATTTGCTGTTTCATAAAAAGGCAGCTTGTCTACTTAATTCATGCAAGAACTCCCTATACCATAGAGCTTAAGGGGGCAGGGGAGAAAATGGAGCCAACGCAAACAAGTTGAAGCAAGTAAAATAGGACACTCGTTACTTAAGTCATCAGTCTAGAGGCTAAACGCAGAGTTTAGTATTATTTATGCATTCGCAGGTTCCTTGATGGGTAAATGTTAGCTGAGCTCTGTACTTGAGTGCCGTGTATAGCAAGAGGCTGTACTTTGCTCTGGTGATGATGAGGGCTCACCTCTGAATAGGATAAATGGGGATTAAGTTCATTCAATCTGTCTGGATGAAGCAACATCAAGATCCTTAAGTATACCATGCTCAAAGAACCATTTGAGGTCCCCAAGTGCAAAGAGAAGTTTTAAAAATCCTTAGAGTGAATGTCTGTGAAAGGCTGAGGAAATTTAGATGAAAAGCTATGTAAACATATGTTATAGCTTCTGAGTTACATGATAGCTTCTGAGTTACATTCTCAGATGGGAACTTTCAGTCTCTTCCTCCCTATTCTGTGTGGAAGCCTTTGCTTTTCAGACTAATACTGAACTAAATACAGTTTTCAAATGAAGGACTATTATACATAATTTTCAAATATAATTTATTTTTCATATGATGTGTAAATTTGAAAATAAAATAATGAAATGTTGTGTACTACATATTTTGTTTGTCCTTGAAAGGCAAGAATCTTGTAACATTAAACACTACCATTTTATGACTGTGGGTCTGATCTGATGCCTGTTGAAGTCAGAGGAAAACAGTGGTGGGTACTGGAGCAGGCTGTTTGAAGTTAGAGAAAAAGTTTTGAATGTTTGCCTGTTATAATTTGTCGTGCTCATTTGTAGTATTTCATTTCAACCCCCTAGGTGGCCTGATGGGTGGGGACCTCACAACCGGTGCAGGCACCAGTGCAGGTAAAGAGAAAAGAATTTATATTTATTTTTCTAAGTGAACAAAGGACTTCCTTCAAAGGCTGAGTCCTAAAATAGCTCCATCCTGGAGGTGGGATATTAGAAAGTGATTGGCATGGGTTTATTTCCCCAGGCTGGGGGGTGGGGAGTTGATATTTATGTTTCTCTTATTAGTAGGAAGAGGCTTGTTTTCAGTCATGTCGAAAATCTTGCACCTCAACAAATTCCACGGATACAAATGTCTGTTTTCCTTCACGTTAGCTGTTCCATAAAAACTTTTGGGTCCATTGCATAGCCCTGTGCAGGCAAAACTGCTCCTGAGGCCAGTGTCAGAAACCCTGGTCCTTTTTAAGTCACAGGGAGTTTTTTTCCATTGACTTTAGTGGAATTAGGGTTTTGTTTTATGAATTTAAACTTGAGTAAAGATTTCGATATTGAGTCTTTGATTAGACTTCAATCTACTGAGCAGAGATTTGATTTCAAGCCCCTGCTTTAAGACCATTGCTAGTCAGCAAAATCTGTTAGCATTTACTTAAATAATCAGTAATTAACTTAAGCTTAGTTTTATGTATTTACTTAAGCGCTTTGGTACACAACAGGGAAAGGATTTTCAAAATACCCATGCAGAGAAAAAGATTAGCCCCTTTAGTCCTGCTCCCATAGAACTAATGAGAACTGTACTTGCTAAGGTCTGTGTTATCAAAGCAATGTTGTCAGAGTAGTCCCCTTTGCTCGGTAAACTCAGTGGTTTGTTAGCAATGTCAGCAATGTTGCATTATTACAAATACGGATTACAAAAGACAATGGCAAGATTACTGTTTCAGTTTGAGAAGTAAACACATATGTTTGAAGAAAATAAGCTGAGTGGTAAAACATGGAGCACATCCAATTTCACTGGGTTAACTGCTCTCAGAAAGAACTGTGTGGAAAAATAGTTGGAAGATCCATTTTGTGCACTATAAACGAAGTCTGATAGATATGCCGATTCTGACGTTGTCTCATAAAATAAATTGTGAAGACATTTTGGATACAGTGATCTTTTCTTTCTTGGCTCTTCTCAGCCTGCGATAGACCACCCCCCTTTTATCTTCACACATAGATGAGTCACAGATGTTTGTGTGATGCATTTGTAGTAAAATTGAAACTGCACCGCATTGTATCAGAAAGGCACTTTAAAGGCATGCTGAAGCTTTGAGGGGTCATTTTGCATTAATTTAGGAGTAGAGAAGGCAGACCATGGGAACTTAGCCATTAGTCTCCTTTGTTCTCAAAAATAAAAAAAAGCATGATAGAAAATTACAGTTTTGTTAATTATCTTTTGTCAGACTGCAAAACTCAGCTAAAGAAAGATTCATTCTGGCGATGTTCGTGTTTCGTCTCACTTTAACCTCATGCACAGTAGAAACTTCAGGAACGGCAACGGAGGGACTCCGATAGGAAATTGATTGCCCTATTAAGGGGCTCCCTCTTCTGGCTTATTAAGAAATATCATTGTCTCGTTTCTGGTTTCCCTGTTCCTGTAAAAAGACGCTGGAAAGAAGTTAGTAAAGAAGGCAATGTTTTCTTTTAAAAGGCACACATACTAAAATAGAAGTTCCTCTACACATACATTTGCCTTAATAATCCTTGTGCTTAATAAAATCTGTATATCAATATGCCAGTTGAAAATTTATATTCCTACTAAATAAATTTTTTTTCTTGGAAATATATTAAAAGCATATATAAGCATAGGAAGAGGAATGGCTTGATTAGTTACAAATTAAGAATTTGTATTTCCTGGGTGCAGTGTTATGCACTAAGCTCTCAGGCAATGTAACTTTGGAGTAAGCAATTGATTTGAGGGGCATATATATGAGGGGCATTGCTAGGAATGCGTCATAAATATTTAATCATATGAATAGTCTTTGTTCTTTATCTGGCAATAAGAGCTTTAAACACCATTAAAGAAGTGTTCTCTAAATCTCTTAAATGCAGAGCAGTAGGAAGAATCTGATACAGGGCTGAAGGAAGATGAAAAGGTCACTATAAGGTTGAGTCCTCTGCTTTAGTTGCATCATTCCACAATGGCACTATTTTGGACAGTCCTCTTTCTTTAGGGTGCAGAAGAATAAACATCAAAAGTTCTCTTTGTTCATCATTCTTCACAAGAAACAGAGACCTCTGTGTTTTTTTCTATTTGGCATCTTAGAAGCTGGTAGCATGGTCATGTGGTTTAATCTGTTGGGGTTCATATATCTGGCCAAATTAGAACATTATGAATTTGCATTTTTCTGCAGTGTCCAAAAATAGCATATATTCAAAATAGCATACTCCAAGAAGAAGAAGAGTCTAAAGAGTTTCATTTCTGCCATTATAAAATGAAACTACTTCTGATAAGTAACTAGCTAACTCCAGACCTCAGTTTCTGCACTACTTTAACAAATTACCTTATAACAAATTACATTTTAACTGCAATATCAGAAATGGAAAAAGATTAGTTAAGCCTGTGTTTTGAGAAGTATGTTATTTTGTTGGTTTGGATTATTTCAAGTAATAACCCTGAAATCATCCACAATTTACCTTGGGAGTCAACCCAAGACATAAATAGAACTTTAAAAAGCTGACTATTTCTTTATTACCCTACACAACTAAATACCGTTGGTGATATTTTTAAGTTAAACCAAGGTTATCTCAGGTTTGTTAAAGTAAATTTGTTCTTAGCCAAACACTGATTGAATAGTTTCTGTCATGTGATATTAGCAACTGACAACAAAATCAGAGTGAACTTCACATTTAATATAGTTGCTAAATTATAAATACAGCAACTATTCTCTCAAACCAGAGGCTTTTGATTGAAAGGGAGAACAAGAACTTTCTAGACCCAAATCGATATGATCTAAAACCATTCTAGACTAAGTGACATGTTACCTGTTTACATAATAGACTATGTGAAGTTCTTTTAATTTTTAGGAACCATAGTATTTAACAAAACCACTTAACAGTACATTGACGAGAAGTAAATAACATCTATGAAGTTTTAGTACTGTAAATTATCTGAACTCAAGCTTTATTCAGTGGCTCAATATTTATGTAGAAAGCCAATAAAAAGACAATAACAAGAAAAGAATAAAATTTCAAAAATATTTCAGTTGTTTTAAAATCAAAATGCAGCAGTACTGGGGGACGTCTTTCTTCGCATCTGTACCTTAAACTTTTGATTTTCAAACTAAGTTATACTTTTAGATTGAGTTACATTTTTCAATTTTTGTATGTTTTTCAGATTATGATATTTTGTATTTCATAATTAAGTTTTCTTTGGAGTGGAATAAGCCCATCTAAATCTACAGAATTTCTTTACATTTTAAACCACTATAAAGGATAAAATCAAAGGAAAAATTTGATCTCAAGTTTTAAATCCAGGATGGATATAATAAAAAGTATACTTGCTGTAACTGTTTATTCACTTCCTGTGATTTATTTCACCATTTGATTTTTGTACTGCCTCCACCTTAACATTGATATCAAACTAAAGAATCAAATTATTCAAAAGTACTTGGGACTCTATAAATGCTGTCAGAGGGGCAGTTCTCTTTAAATCAAGAAAAAAAGTTTAAAAGTTCTCTTTAAATCAAGCATCCTCAAACTACCTTTAAACCTGTTCTTTAAAATCATTAGAAACTGAAAAGATCAGTAATGCATTTTGAAAAATTCATCCCATGTCTTTTTAATAACTGAATCCCATATTTACCTATAAATCAGCAGCTAGTCATTTCCTTCTGGAAATTAACCACAAGATAACAGTTGCCTTCTCATCTTCCGAGGGGTGAGGTCCAGGGTCTGCTAGCCAATATCATAATTTGCTAGTGCTTTCCTGCTCCTTTTTCTTTTCTGGTCGTGTACTGACTGTGAGTGAATGTATATTCTGCTGGAATTCCAAGCCACATGGGAATATATGTAATAGTAGGTGTTTTTTTTTAATTTATAAGCCCTCAGGGTAGAGGCAATCTGGATTGTATCTTCTCAAAAAAGAGTGATTTGCTAAAAAGAAGCAATCTGCCCAAATAAGCCTACAAGCAGTACCAAAAATAAGCAAGGATTTCAAAGGCACCTAGCTGCATTAGTGTCTTTTGAAACTATAAATAAATAAGCCAACTAATACTAAAAATAAAAAATCTAAAAATTAAAACGTTACATGAATATTCTCCACTGTACCCTGAAATCATGCTTGGCATAGTCAAGAGAAGATAATTCTTAGGCTGCAAGTGTGGAATATCTTAAATAAACGAGTGAGCTTAGAACAATGATTCCCAAACCACAGTTTATGGGCAACCTGTTAGGAGTGGGTTTGCCAGGGAGAGCATGATAAGTCTTTGCCCTTCCCTTATTACTTGATGAGTGCAGTCACCCACAGACCTCTGATCCAAAGACTGGGCAAGATGCGGTACTAAAGTATAGTAAACAGTAGTTCCTGTCCAAGAAAGTTCACAGTCCAAAAGAAAGAACATGCAGTCATTCATAACAGAGTTTGTGATGCAATAGTGCCAAATCCAAACAATAAGAAATCATAAATTGGCAGGTTGGCTTAAAACCATGGAGAGGGATAAGAAATGAAAAACATAACAACTCTCATTTTCTTTTCCCTTTTTCCACTCATATTATGCCATTAAGTGCTCCTTTTTGCAAGCTTTCCTCCATATAAGGAGGATATATTCTCTTTTTTTCAGTGTTTTACGGAAAGTGCCTACAGGTAGGAGATTTGTGATAAAGCAGGAATAACACTAGAACTTGCTTGACAGCTCTAATACATAGTATGAAGGAAATAGTCTATCTAACAGTACCTGAATTTTATATCTGTGTAGGCAGTCAACACAGGCCTTTCCAAAATTAAGTCCTGTTTCTGCCCTAAGCAGCTCTTCTGTTTTATGCAGCTTATTTGGACTCTTTTCATACAGGTAAAATCACACCAGTGAAACTTTGAGAATAGGTTTGAAAGGGTAGATACTGCTCTCCATGTAAAAAGCAAAAAAATCTTATAATGGGTATCATGCAAAGGTTGGATGCGTGTATTTTCAGCTAACTCATGTGACCTCTTACCACCGAAGAGAACCGCATAAGCACATTCTGAGTAGACCGCAGTGAAAATCTATGAGAATTTGGCCTTTATTAGGTTTCCACCAGTTGTGTTAGTGTTGACTCAGTAATTTATTTAGTTATTCTCTGTCCCATCATCTCTCTAATCAGCAGTGTCTCAATATTTGTATTTATAAAAAGACAGCTTGAAAGGATTGAAAGGGAGAAAGCGCTAAGTTCACATGTAATGAACAATTAAGTGAGTCATACAAACTGTGGTTCTTTGTAAGTGGGATTTTAAAGACAGGCGTGATTGACTTCTATTCCTTTATGACAAGCAGTTTCAAATGTTCCTCAAGAATAATTTGGATTCTTTTGATAAAATCCTTTTCCTAGTGAAGTATGGGGGAATTTTATGCTTTACTTCAGTGAGACAGGGATTTCATTGTTTTTCTTGCCTGTACATTCCTGCTCATTAAAACACCACTCTGTCTTCTGTTGCACAGTGCAATCCATATTCTTGTTCAAATTCAGAAAATATAAGAAGGCATTGCAAATTAGCAAACATCTGGATTTCATGCCTGTCCTGAGTCCTGAAAGAGATAGTTGATGCCTCCTGGACCTGGAATGCAGCAATGAGTTTGCTCTGAGAAAGAAAGCAAGAAGTGCATTTAACCTCTTGAAGCTGGGACTGCAGCCACACATGGAAGCTCCTGGCAGTATTAAGCTAATGTGACCCCTGCCCTTTAACTTTTAACATGATTCCCCAATTAAGATATTCAATCCATAGATTCCATTTGTTTTCCAAATCTCTTGCAAGCTGATTTTTCCTTTGATAACAGTTGGAACAGTCTCCCAGAAATGAAAGCCACAGGAGACAGGGGTGGCTAGTTACTGACCTTTTCTTTGCAACTGCTTAAATTTCAAAACACATCTAAGTAGTATTATCTATGTGCAAAACACTTTCCTGTTCTGTATATATCTGTTCTAATAACATTGCTAAGTTAAAAATATAAGTACGTATCATTTGTGTTTAATATATGTAGTCTTGAAACTTTCCTGAAATTGGATTTTAGACTATGCATTCTTCATTTTTCAATAATTGTGCATTTAACAAAAATCAACAACTTAGCTTTAGCTACATGTTTATGAAAAAAAAATGTTAACGGTTATTTCTAAAATTTCTTTGGGGAAGCAAGAAAATGCATTTTCAAATAATGTGTTCAGTTTATAATTGGAATTACATCTTGTCTTGAAATATTTTTCATTAAAACAGCATTTTTCCCAAAAATGATAATTTACTTCAAACCCAAAAAAGGAAATTATTTGCCATCAGCAGGTAATTTATTAAAAGCGAATGATTTGCCAAAGGCTCTCACTCAGGCAGTCAGGAGGCGAAGTAAGTCTTCTACCTTTCCTAGGCTCATATGTTTTTCCTATATGTCTTCAGAAAAGTTTCCATTTTTCAGTAATGTGCTGAATGTAGAGGGAGTGAGGAGGGAGCACCGCGCAAGGTCAGGGACATGGCACTGTGCCTGCCTCTCCTGGTAGCAGCAACAGTGCCAGTGGCAGGGGCAGGGTGGCTGCTTTACCATGGTAAGCCACTTTTAAGTGACTGTATGGTCCTTGACATTTTTTGGGGACCTTAAAAACTTATAACACACGGGAGTATGGTTCCGATGCTCATTGAGCAATGCCCATGTGTTTGAACTATAGATCTGTAATATTTATAAAGCACAAAACTGAAGACGACTCTGTACTTTTCTTAATTGATTGTTCTCAATAATTACAACTTAGTTACTGTGCTGATTAGGTGAAGCTTCAAGCCAAACAAGATAACTTGAAATGAGTTTTGAGATGAACATAGCTTTTGATAAATATTAATGTTAAAACAAAATAATATTGTGGAAGTGCAAATATATCATCAGAAGTAAAGATAAAGATATTATTTCTGCGTTAAAGTTGTACGTGCTGAGATTCCTGAAATGAGGTGCCATCAAAGAATTGCAAAAGTAAATAGTAAGATGCTATGATCAGACAGTATAAGAATATAAGCATACTGACAATAGTAACTGTACTGAAAAATTTAAAAACAACAAACAGGACCTGGACTTGGATTGTCTCTTGCTCTGTTTCTTTGCTGAGCAAAAAATGGAGGAATAAGGATGATCATTCTTGAAGAAGGAAGAGCACTCCCCCTTCTCTCAGTGTATAATGAATCTGCAACAGACCCTTACTGCCTATGTGTGAATATACCCCTATGCCAAAGTTTGCAAGGAGAGAGTCCAGGGATGTGCTGAAATACCTGCCTGCAGGTTGGGGAACCTAATTGCAATAAGAAATGTTCTGAAGGGCTGCTCACAGTTCCTTCTGTGGGTAGCCAGAGGCTAATTCTGTAGACAGACAGGTGCCACCTTTACGTTTATTTTATTAAGGTGTGAACTCCTAGACTAAAGTGGGGTAATACTTAGTGCAAGAAGTACTTTAGAAACATTTGAATATGGGTCTTATTATAGCAACAAAACATAACCGCAGTGTTGGTGATCAGGTTAGTTTGCCATGTACTTAGTTATGCGCTTGACTCAGCAGTAAAGTATTTGCATGAAATGCAATGGTCTGTGATACACAGGTCAGGTTTCTGTTCTCATGGACATTCACTCTGCATCTAAATGAGCTCATCTATTTCTCCATTTGGCTGAAAAAGCATCTCAGATTTCTAGCCTGCTTGATTCATGGCATGTCCTTAGATTTCCAGAAATGTTTTGTAATGTGTTCTGCATTGTCAAACAGCCAAAGAGCCACTTCTTTACTTTCAGCTTGTGCCTGAGAAGTATCACCTCCGTCCCAAAGGAAATCTGAGCCCAGTTGCTGCAGTATGGGATACACATGCCCTTTTTCAGCACTGGTTGTTTGCACCTGCAAATACTCCACATAGAGTAGATTTTAAGGATGTCACAAATATTACATGGCAGTAGCCTGAAGGTTAGACACAATTTTGACTACTTCATACACGTAAACAGTTCATTAAGGTATACGGCAGTACTCAGCATAAAGATTTGAAGAGAACTAGGTTTTTTTTCATTCTTTTGTGATGAGGAACATGCCACCAGCACACCCTGGGGGCAGCTGGGGGCCGGGAACAGCAGGGGTTCCTGGGGTGGCAGGTCAGGGCTTCTCAGCCGGGACCCATCCCACGGTCCCAACCAGGGAGCAGGGCAGGCGAGGGGGCAGCCGGGGGCTGACCCAGCCCCGGCCATCGGGCACCTCCATGGGGATGGGGATGGGCCGGGATGTCAGCCTATGGGTGGGAGTCTGGTTCAGGCCTGGTGAGGGGAACCATAGGACTGGTGAAAGGACTGTTCATGACACTAAACTTGAGATTTAGCGATAAGACCCATACTGTCTAAGTATGTAGGATCTGAGCCTAAGTACTTGAGCTATCCCAGAGACATAGCAAAACCAAAAGTGTGAGCTCCAGAATAGAGAAGTTGCTTTCTTCATAATATACTACAAATAAGAGCAAATCATCGACATAGTTTTCCTTGGGAAATTCTATGAGACCATTTACCTCCACTGCAGTGGAAGCAGTGGATGTTTTCCTGGTTTCCAAGATGAGATCTCACTAATGCCCAGAATTGTGAAATGGAATGCACAGCATAACCTTTAGTTTTTTGCAGTCCCAGTGCAGGTGGCGCTCATGTGCCCCTAAATTGTGTACAGTATTAGCAGTGTTTTAGTGACTCCCAAATAGTGTCTTTTTTTTCCCAGCACTGGACAACTGTAGTGCCATTAGAGAGCCCTTTACATAGCGTTAGACTTAGAGAGCAAGAATTTCCCATCAACAGTTATACAGCCTGCACAGCAAGATATCTTAGAGAGAGACCTGGATATCAATTTAGTCTTACTTTGTTGTAGGAATGTCAACCTTTTTATTTGCATTATTGCTAAATGGTTGGTTTCTAAAACCGTAACAGAGTTATTGAGATAGTTTTCTCCTCATTCTCTTCCCATTCTTCCAAATATCTATGAGTTCACAGCATTTTCATCCTATTTTGGTCTAAAAAGCAGCTGATATTTCACAAGATGCTTGAGAATCCTTTCACACGAAGTCAGTAGGTTTTATATACCACATCTGTCTGAGCTGGCTCCCAGTAATTCAGTAAAGAAGGTCCATTAGTGTAATGTTGTGGGAATGGGCAGCTACTTTAACGTAAAGATTTTATTTTTTCTGGGTAAGCATATCTGCAGATTGGTTTTATTCTACCGCTTGCAGTTAGTAGAGGTCGTGTACTGTGAAATGACTAGTATGCAACGTGTGAGCAAGAACCTTCAATTATCTCTTTTAAAAATTATGTTCAGGTAAACACCAGTACAGCTTCCTGGCATTAATGCTTTATTGTTGGTATCTATTTTGTTGGGGTGGTAAACCATAGCCTGTTCCAACAGCGTGTATGCATTTAAAAAAAAAAAATTTACACATAAGACGTAAGACAGAAAAGTAACACTTTCATTGCCTTCTAATTACTCTTAGGAACAACTACCATTCCTCCAGAAAAGTGGGAAAATATACTGACTAAGAGTGTAAATTTAGCTGGATGTAAATTTAGCAAAATTTCTGTTACTGCATTGATTCATTTATTTATACATATATTTTGAAGTGGAGGTAAATTGTAGCTGTCATGTTTATATAGATTCATTATAAAAATTGACATTCTTTTTGAGAGGCTTGGTGATCAGTCATAATGTCATATACATGGGATGTGCATTTAAGATAACCCAATAAGACACAGGAATCCTCCATGAAAAAGAATGTACATATTCTTCTTGGAAGAACTATGATATTGAACTATGATATTCTTGCCTTCAAGAAATCAAAATTTTCCAATTTTTCAAGACTTAAAGACTTTGAATCATGACAATGCTCTTCAAGAATGTTGGGAGATATGGAAGTAAATTATTCTTTCCTCATTTGTGTTATCTTAACATGTGGAAAGTTTCCTGGCTTAAGTGCTCAGTACAGAATTGTTGCCCTAACTCTGAGAATACCAAGAATTGCAGCCTCTTTGCAATGACTGTAATACCAATGACCAAAACTACATGCAAGGTACAGTTCTTACTAATGGGGTCTGAAAGAAGTAAACTTTGCTTTCTGTCCTGTCATGAATAAACTTGTGCCCTACTCGTACCTTTAAATTCTTAAAACATGGAAATGGCCATTTAAGATAGTAGTACATGAATTTGTAACATAATTTAAATCGTAGTTTTCCATGAGTAAATGAATTTTTTTTTACTAATTCTTCTTAACTGACTACTGGGGCACGAAAATAACTTTTCTGGATGTTTTTAAAAAGTGATATTGCAGGGATTAATCATGCAGTCTGTACTTGGACAGAATTCCTTCTAAAGTCAATGGCACTTGTGCCTAATTGCAGAGTGTGGGAACATGCCAAAGAGGAGCATTCTATGCTCAGAAAGCGTTTGTCTTTATATTCTGCCATTAGTCCAAATACAAAGTCTGGCACTGCATTTCATGACACGTGCTGCTCCACTAGTTCTGTCTAGAAACAAGCCCTTTTCTGTGTAAAATATTTTTATACTCTTTCAAGTCAGTGTAACAAACAACACGAGGAAAAATTATTTTCTCTGAAAACTTCTTGAATTCAAACTGCTGTAAATTTACAAATTCTGACATATGCCCTTTAAAACTTGTGCATCTACTGTTTTTATTTTCATTATACATTACAAGTTATATCTGTAATGTTTAAAAATGTTCTATTCCAGCAAAAATATGGCTTTTAACCAAATAAAAATGTAAAGCCAACTTGCTCTAAAATCCATCTGTTTTTCATTTTCTTATAATCTATAATCAGGAAATCCATTCATACATGACATATAATTTTTGCGCTTTCAAGTGGATAGTGGAATGCGATGTTCTGCATACAGTCACATCTAAATTGATAATTGTCCAGGCAGAGTGTAATTTTAAAGTATAGGATGAAGGAAGGTTTAATTTGTATATTAGAAGTCTTATACATCCTTTTGCCTCCGAATGTAAATGAGGCCATTCTCTTCGGTGGATTTATTTGAAGGTGGGACAGCTGCCTCAGAGCAGGCCACAGCTTTCTGAGTAAAGAGGATACGGTTTAAAGAGCTGGTTTAAATGCAGACTCTTCTTAACTGTAAACCGCATGCATGCATTCATCATTGATTTTCAAATGATGGGTTTCTGTATCATTGGTTTAAAGTCCACAGTCTTAAATTCCTGAATCCACATTATACCAAAGAATAACAATTTGATGGCTGGAAGGAGGAATGGTTATTATATGGCTCCAAAATGCTAGCTGGCATAATATGCCATGAACAGCAGAAATCTGCTGGTAAAGAGAAGATTGCAGTAGATCTTAAAAATAATTTGATGCTCCAAAAATATAAATGTAAGAAATGTTATCGATGTTTAAAAGATTTTACATCAGTAGGTAAATAATGTAAAGATCAGATGAAAGTTTCTGAAAAGTTTGATTCTTTCTCTAAATTCTTAATTTCTCCTGCATTCTTTCTCTGAATTTTTAATAGAAAAATATATTAAATAAATCTTCTGTAGAAAAGGGGAGTTCTTTCTTCCAAGGGTTTCTGTTCTCTGAAAATCACTATAGAAACAAACATACAGGTTACAATATAGGTTACAGTGCATGCTGTTTTGTTAAATATCTCAGGGTTTATGTTGTA
>VZSZ01001952.1:17570-37459 GCA_013398815.1 Ibidorhyncha struthersii | reverse complement strand
CCTACTGACACAAAATGGAAAATTCTTGACAGCATTCTGCTATTTTAGCTTGATAAGTGTAAAATGCAATTTTTTTCGTTAACATTTTGTCTCACTAACTGTAGGATATTATTAAGGAAATAAACAACAAGATTAACTATGAAAAATATTTTAACACAAAAGCTCTGAAGTCATCTGAGTGCTTCTAAGTTCTCATTCTAGTTCCCTTTTGAAAAGGCTTGGGATACCATTGTAATAAAAAGCATGAGAATAACAAGCCGGGTCAGACCTATGACTACGGGTACTTCACAAATATGGAATTCAAGCACTTTGTGATACTTTTCCTGTGTCCTAAGCCTAGCGTTCACAGTTCAGGATCTCCCAGAGCTTAAAGTGGTGTTTCTGTATTTAATAGCTTTTGGCAGATTTTTTTTTTTACATGGATTTGCTGATCTGATAAATACAGTTACCTGATGTGCTTGCAGATTAAAAACATGATATAATGTAGTCATGCTTGGACACACTTGATTATCCTAGCTAGAAGACAGGTTCACTCTCATGTATTTTCATTTTGATGCCCACCTCATAGACTTTATCAAATTTAGTTCCACAATCTGTTTATGTCCTTCAGGGCTGTAAACCCCATTTCACGTGTGGGAAAAAAGTGAGGTACGGAGTTCTTCAGTGACTTTGGGACTACAAAGGAAATTTGAAGGTCCAGGCCATCTAACTCATAGGACTCTGCCATACTCACTAGCTCACCTTCCCATGCTAGTTCTAGGTTGTGTGTCGCAGCTTGCGAGCTGTGTACAAAAGGTGAACCCAGAAGAGAAACTCTCCGCAAGCGGTTGCTTTCTTGGAATTTATACATGAAAGTTTTCTCCTTCTGTACTGGTTTTCATACTGTTCTCTCTCTATGACTGGGCAGTTTCTGTATCTCCCTTGAGCTCATGCAGACAGAACTTCAAGGCTACACTAAAAGGTTGTCTCTTTCCCCAGGCCTTGTGTGGGTAAGAGGTGAAATTAGGTGGATGAAATAGGAAGGTCTTGTTTTTGGTGGAATTAGTGGAATGGTAGGTCAGTAACCTTACGGATATACAGTTGTCATTACTACGTAGTGAGAGAAGGAAACCCTTTTCTAAAAAAGGCAAATGAAGCATTTGCCTGTCAGAATTGTTCCTGGGGCCTGCAGAAAGCAGCAGAGAGATGAAGATGAAAGATACGGTGGTATTTTCCAAATAAGGTTATGCTCTTGCTCCCATTGACTTGAGTGTTGATAGAATCAGGTCCAAAGAGTGTGGTGAAAGAGAGCCAAAAACATTTAAGAATCTTCCTAGCCCTCCCTCTGCCTTTTCTGGAAATTATAGCCTTGCTATACTCATCCTTTGTTTAAAAGCAAAACAAAATCATGACCTGGAAAGGGCTGAGTCAGGCAAGGCAGAATCCTCTGTAGTTGTCAAGAAAACACAGCATAGCTTTGACATTTTTTTAAGCCATAAGATTGTCTGACTTTCCTGATTCTCTTGTGAGGCAAACATTAGATCTTGGCTGCTTGGAGTGCACAGTATATTGTGCTACATACCACATTACTGCAGACAGAATTGTATAATTAGGTTAATTTCAGCGTATCACAGAGATATCGGCTGCCTTGAGAGAAAGCATTTTAAGACCAGTTGTTCCAAATATGGCATGTGTTGTATTTTCCTGTAAAACTACATTACATGGGACAGGTATTTACATTGAATTTTTTTATTGGACATTTTTAGTTTTCAGTCATAAGAAATAAAGTGGAGTTTATAATCATTCTTTTCTTTTTTTCTTTTTTTTTTTTACCCTGAACAGGAAATGGATATGGCAACCCCCGCAACTCACCAGGTCTGCTGGTCTCACCTGGCAACTTGAACAAGAATATGCAAGCAAAATCTCCGCCTCCAATGAATTTGGGAATGAACAACCGTAAACCAGATCTCCGTGTGCTTATTCCACCTGGCAGCAAGAACACAATGCCATCAGTGGTAATGAATTTTCAAAGCTTTTTTTATGTCGTTCAGATAAGAGATACTGAGGAATTTCGAGGCCTGCTCAAGCAACTGAAATGAGCAGAATAACATTCCACATTCTTGCTTGTTTGGTCTTTCTGTCTAACCGTAAGGCTTGATATCCAGCTGAGGATGTAGGCAGAGCCTGTTCGATTGCTTTTATGAAGTCATATTTACTTCCTCCCTTTTGTCTGTTGAGTTACAAAATAGGAGCTGTGTCCTGCACAGTCTAAACTTCTGCAGTCTCTTTCCTAGTAGCTGGAAGAACCTTTCCTGGATTTGTTATAAAGGCTGAATTTAACCCTGAGTATTCCTAACCTACTATGTTTTTCTTGAATATTTAGCCACACAGACTCTCAGCAGATAGCAGATTAACTACAAATAAATTACTCTGACCTCTGTCACTGTGAGCTCCAAATTTTATAATGATGAGAGGTAGTAAATAGATAGAGCAGGATAAAAAGGAGCATGAAGCTGCTGTATCTCCTGCCATGATTAATAAAATTTAGGCAGGCCATTATGCTAGAGGGTTGAATCGTGAGGGTGTCATGTGCATAGCTTGTAGTTCCTCTCCGAAAGTCGGTTAGTGGTTGCAAGTAAATCTTTCATGAGTGATTTAACATTAAAAGTGAGCTTAATTTAAAAAGGATCTTGATGGTAAATTTCAGGGACACTATAAACACGTTTTTCCATTATGTAACAGACACTATTAAAACAACTTCCAAGCTGGATACTTTAGCTCGACGCATAATAAATTAACTTTGAACATCCAACTAACCCCTCCACAAATGTGATGCTGCCTCCTGAGAGGATAAGTAACAAATAGTCTCCTACCGGGCAATGCTCAAAGTCGACCAAGGCAGTGACAAGCTGTCTGCATCAAATGATTTATTCCAAGGTCCTTAAAACTGATACTTTCCAAGGGATTCTGTGAATGGTCAGGTCTCCTGAAACCAGGTATAGCAGCACAGTCTGCAGCCGCGGGGGCTGTGGAAGAAATAATGAGTTCCTACAGAAAGTCTTGTTCTGAAAACAGGATAGATTGTCCTCGCAGTTGAAACAAACATCCCATTAGAAGGACAAAGAGGAGATCTATGAGGTGTTATTTTTCCAAACTATGCTCAGAAAGTGCTTAATTTGCTGCCCTTATCAGGTGAAGCTATTCCCTAGGCTAGAAATCTGCATCATGGTAAATATTTATATTCACTAATTTTTAATGCTCCTTTCCTATGCACTCAGTCTGAGGATGTTGATCTGCTTCTGGTAAGTGGTAGTGAAGTTCATCTTAATAACTAGGAAAAGAAAATCAGTTATTTTGTATGATTGATACTTGTGCAGGTGAATTGTTGGTTGAAATAAAATGGAAAACTTTACC
Organism: Ibidorhyncha struthersii; assembly: GCA_013398815.1. NCBI lineage: Eukaryota > Metazoa > Chordata > Aves > Charadriiformes > Charadriidae > Ibidorhyncha > Ibidorhyncha struthersii. Next base: position 34,066 of record VZSZ01001952.1, on the reverse strand, counting down.
ATAACTATTTTGTGAACAAAAAGGTCATCATCAGTTTTGAAATTTAGCAATATGGAAGGCCAGGTGCAGTTGTTGCAAATACTCAAATCATGCATGCTAGAATAAAGCTTTCTTGTTGCTGGTGTTTTGAGACCGTGTAAACTTGTGCTGTTGAAGGCGGCGCAGCACAATGACATTTTTTTGTTGGCTCGCTGGTCATTTTATCCTGCCACTCACAGGATTAGAGTTCTCTAGTGCAATTTTTACACTGCAACATCTAGTGCCCCGGAGTTAAAGATAAACATGTAACTGCTGTGCTGCCTAACGCTCTTGAAGTTTGTTTTATTGCACAAAAACGAAGTAGTCAGAGCACCATCTGCTGGTAAGAGCTCAGTGTTCAGCAATCTCGGGATGCCCCTCACTGTCAAAGCATAAAATCCAGTAGGACTGGGTTTGGGGTTTTTTCTTTCACCCTTTTCTTTTTTTTCCTTTTTTTTTCATTTGAGTAAAAAGGAAAACGATGGGAATAGAGTTTACATATTTCACACGATCTGATCTGTTCTTCTACCCACAATAAAAGCAATCTTACTTGTTACTAGTTCAGTTACCTAGGAGATACTGATGTAATGGGTTACTATGGTGACGACTGGTCTCTTGAAGGCTTGTAAATGATAGGGTTGGCAGAGTTCATAAAAGCCACATGTTAAATGATTAATTTCTAGAAATTTGTGTCAGCCTGTATGTCTCATGCACAAAACATACCCAGAAAACTAATACACTCAACTGACTAAAAACTAGTCAATAATATGTTTATTTTACTTACTTTAAAAGAATCAGAGGATAAATAACTCCCAGTCTGCTCAGTCATTGGCTACTCCAGTGGTTTCCGTAGCAACTCCTACTCTACCAGGGCAAGGGATGGGAGGATACCCATCAGCCATCTCAACAACATATGGTACTGGTGAGTATGGGTGCAAGATTAGAGGGTGGGGGAGGGAGCAAGATGCTGGCAAATGTCTATCTCAGTACTAATGAATTAGCTAATGTTTGTTGGGAGAGACTGAAAAATTCATAGCCGATGCGCTTTTGCACTTCATTTACTTATTCTATCTGTCATTAACTTGAGACATATCTATTTAAAAGTTAGCTATTTTGTTTGCATGGAAAACTGCTTTAATAGCTTTCTTTCATTGGTTGTAATAAAAACTGTAACTTTAAAGACACTTGTTAATCCTGTTAATGCAACAGGTAATTTCATGTAGTTGAGTGCACTTTCCTAAAGCCATAAAGGTAGTGGGAGCAAGCAGTTTCCCTTGCTTCAAAGCACAGTTCAGTACCTTTGTGGGCTACCACATAGTTACCTGGGAGAGACTAGAAATGAAGCTTCAAGAGATCCTTTCCAGTTCCCGTGGCACATTGCTGCTGCATAGAGCATGCTGGTGTACAGATCCAATGCTCTTATGGGAGACGTGTGCTGTTCAGACACAGGCTGCCTGCTGGGTTCTGCAAGGAAGACTGTAATCAAAATATTATTAGGTTTTTCAAGTCTTTGACTGTGTGAGAACGCATCTGTAGTTACAGTGGATATACAGGCTAAGAATGCTTCGGATCTTCCAGATCCAGAAAAGCCCTGCTAAATTACAGAATAATTATTAATGCATTATTTGCTCCCAAGTTAATGAGTTGAGGGAAGAGGAAGGTCTACTTTTTCTGCTGCAACTTAATGTGATTGGTGTAATTAAAATTAAAACGCTTTTAAAGTGACATGTGAAAATCATGATGCTAGTTATTGTTTAATTGCTTCCTCTTTAATTCTCCTTTAATTATTGTCTTTTCTGTTTTCAAATCTAGAATATTCTCTGAGTAGTGCAGATATATCATCTCTCTCTGGGTTTAATACAGCCAGTGCTCTTCATCTTGGTTCTGTGACTGGCTGGCAACAGCAACACCTACATAACATGCCACCATCTGCCCTCAGTCAATTGGGGTAAGCAGTGTTTTCTTTATTTTATTGTTCTACAGTGACTTCAGTCTCCCCAGTAATCCCATGTCTGAAATATATCAAGACAACATATCAGCACATATTTACTGTGTGTAAGACCTCCATTTCCCAAAACTGGAAATACATATTTCATGACAAGTTTGCTAGGTAGCTAAAATTAAATATTCTGTGTCCGTGACATTTTCTCAGTAGCATAGTAAAGACTACTGTTCACATTCTATTCTTTATTTCTTTAAATACCATTTTATTTCACTGCTAAAGACCAATCTAAACACTTATATTGTGCTGTTGCTGTATTTTGCTATTTACGCTTTTTATTTCCAGTTACTGTAGCACAAACATTTACAGTAAACTTGAAAATTTTCTAAATATTTTTAATCAAGAGTGACATAATGGTTTGACCTGAGATTAAGCCTTAACCTTATATAATAATCCCATACTCCAGTCTGCTCGGCTCTGACATTCAAGTTTCATTTCTTTGGAAATGTTTTCTACAAGCAAATAGCATAATTAGGCCTAAGAAATGTAAGCCCACAAAACTCATTATGTTTTGCCTATGTTGAGGAGAATAGGTATTTATGCCCTCTAGTGGCTAATTTCAAGACATTTGTTCCAGGTTGGTGAAACACACTGCTAAATCATTTCAGGATTTTTAAAAGTGTGAAAATTCACACAGGGAAGTGACCTAATGCATTCTTGGAAAAGCAACCTAGTGGCTCATTGAAGTGAATTTTAAGAGTATGAATTTTGAAAATCCTGGTATCTGCAGTTTCTATTGAGGAAGACCATAGGCATTCACTGGCATGCCACACGTAGCCTAAGGTATAGCTAAACACATGTGAATTTTAAAAGTTTTCATTGTAGAAACAGAAGCTGAAAACAGCTGGAGTGTATTTATGAGGAGAAACTTAATTAACATGCATTTGAAAAGTAAACTCCTTTTTTTTTTCCCCCAGAAGAGGTGTTGCACGTATGCACTATTTTTTTTTGCAAGATGATTAGCATAATGTGAAGCTATGTAATACTATAAATGTGGCTTAAACTTCACAATTCTCCTTCTAATTTATCTGACCACTTTTTGTAACTTACTATAATTTCTTTAGCATGTACAGACGGCTTGGATTTTTAAAGGACAGCTATACAAGTGTTTCAGAGGAAACAATTTTTTTTTAAACCCCATTTCTATATAAATAAGCATATGTAGATTCTAACTTCATAAAAACATACAATTGAAATAGTTGCTGTGCTAGAAAAAAATAGTCTTAATACCTTTCTGTTACACTTCTATTTTCTTTTTGAGTTTGCACTGTTTCTGGGACAGCATTCAGGCTTACTATACAACTAAAAACATAAAGTCTCAAATAAATTGAAAACTCACATGTTAGATATCAACGTATAACCTTACAATAAGCTGATTGTTTTCAGTGGTGTACCAAAGAATGTAATAAGGCTATTTGGTTAACCAAAAAAGTATAAATTAAATCCTAAACTAACTACATGCCTTTTCAGATATGTCACACATCATCATCTGTTTCTAATTCATATCACAGAATGTCGAAGTGTAATGGCTGTGGCTGGTGGAATACATTCTGAGTTCCTACTTTCATTATTATTCTTTCAGTGATTTGTAAATGAATTCAGCTATGAAAGCTGCTTCACTAACAGTTCTGGAGAAGTCTTCTATCTCTGCAGAAAATCATAAGCGTTTCTTTATTTTATTTTAGACACCGAGTTCTACATGCAAAAGCACTTATGCTAAACTTTGAAGAAGCTGAAATTATTTAGAACATATTCAGTCCATATCAACCTGAGCTAAAATTTGCAGGAAGATTAAAATGATTGCACAAAGTTATAGGTATCCCCAGGTATTTGAGAAAATATGTCCAGAAAGGCTGTGACAACCCAAATTCCTGGGCTGAGTGAGGTCATATACTGGAAAGATTTGTCAACTGTGGGATGTTTGTTGAGAACAGTAGGCTGTAAGGACCTGTGAGAAAACAGAGTTACTGGAAGAGACATGCTAGTTCTCCAGCAGGTTTTGTTTTTCACCAAAGCCAAAAGCTGGAAAACAGCTCTGCTTCCTCAATGCATGGCAGAAGAATACTGTTAGTAATAGTAGGATATGGTTAGACCTATTAGCTTGCTCCAGATAAGTCCCCAACAATTTCAGCAGCACTGTCAAAAACATCTTTAAGATAATTGGAGAAGACCTCTACAACCTAAGTCTTAACTCTTCATGTTGACTCTGCAGTTAGCAACCGCGCTAGTGCCAGTGGGCTTGAGGGCAAATACCTGAGGATGTGGGAGGCGTTCACTTTCCCTGTCTGCCCAACTTTTGGCCTTTTGCTGAGCCTGGTGAACAGGATAACAACATAGAGCCTCTTTTGATGTTATTGGGACGTTAAAACAAGTCAAGCTTTTCAACATTTTAGGTTGAAAACCAAAAATAGTACTTTCACGGTCTTTTAACTGGGTCTACATATGTAAAATATACACACAAATTCTATTGAAAATCATTCTCTCCTAAAAATTTGGGATTTTGTCTGGACACTACTGCAATGTCTCTTACAGAGAGGGTTACTGCTTATTTAACACGGACCAAAGAATCTGCCAGAAGTTAACTGCTTCTAACCAGAAGGGAAGACCCTTCCAAAATTTAAAATAAAAAATCTAAACTTTTTAGGCACAATCCATTACATGGAAAATGTTCTCTTTCATCCATATTGCCCAGTCTAAGAGAGAATCTTTTCTTCCTTAAGTATCATCCACAGGTGAAATTTTGGATTTCCTAAAATATAAGTGCAAACATTTGTGCAAAGCGCAAAACAGTATTTCATCTGAAGAATCTTCAATATAGATAGTGGCTTACGTAAAAGAAGTTTCTCCCAACTTCTCCTTACCTGAACAAAAAAATTGTCCAAATTCGTGCATACTGTTGACTTCTTCTGTGACACTTACATAGCAAGCTTATTACTTAGCAACAATTAATTTTTATTAGGTAATAGCTGTAGCTAGATAGGGGCAAATGTTCTCCATTGAACCATTCTTACTGAAAAATTCAGATGTAGTGACATCATGTTTTGTGAATTTGTATCAGTTCTGCCAACTTCCTTGTTTTGAATAAAAGCCTTATATATTTAGGATTGAGCCTTTTTTCTTATGCCACCATTGTAAATAAGATGTTTCAGTGATTCAGTTTCATATTATTCTTTGTTTAGGAGTATCTTTTTAAAGTATAGACCTTAACATGTGAGAGCTAATCAAAATATCTTGACACAGAAGTTCTTATTCTGCTTTTACATTGATGAAAAAATATGAAAAAACAACTTCGCTTTTACCTAAAAGAAAAACAGAGGGGAAGGAGGAAGGTTGCGTTGCTAGCAAGTCAAAAATATCCTCTATTCTCCTTGTTACAGACTAGCACGTAACTAAAGTTACATAACTAAATTTTGCAGTGAAATTTCAATGGTTCCTTATATATATATTGATGGGGGAAAATTATATGAAGTGAGGAAGTAAACAAATTTAGAGAAGCAAGTGTGGGCATAAAAGAAGAGGTATGTGAGGCTCTTTTTGCCTTCAGTAGACCACTTTCTCCCTCTCTAAAAACCTCTCCGGTGCGTGTTCACATCCTCACCCGTCACCTACTCAGACCTGCACTCCTGTCTGTGCACGCTGAGCTTTCCATGCCAGTTGGACATTCAGTTAGGTGGAGGCACACACAGAACTGATCTCACTGGCATCAGCAAGAACTAAACCTGCTGGCAGGCTCGTTGCACCTCAACTCACTTCCCACCACTTACGCCGCAGAGCTCTGTAGTTGTTCAGTGTTGAACCCAGATAGCAACCGGCATTTCTCCCACGCGGCTGTTGTACTCTAAGTAAACATCACATTTTCACTGTACTGGTCTCAACGGGAACTGCTGTGTAAAATTAAAACATTAGTTTTCTTCGTTGTCCCCGTAAAATGAAATGTTTTCAAACAATATGTGGGAAAAGGTGATTATGTCAACATGAGTGGACTGCATGGCACTTATTGAGTGCTTGTAATTAATTATACACAATACTTTGAAGTCATTTGCTTTATTTTCTCTGTGGATTTTCCGTATTCAAAACCTGTTTGTTTTTCAGTGAAGTTAGTGTAGGGTTCACATGACAAAAACAGGGCATGCCTGGACCAAAATTACGTAGTTATATGAAGAAACAGTGTAAAATATACATTGAAACGCATAGATAGAAACAGCTGTTTCTACACTCACACACACATATAGACAAAAAGAAATCATTTTGTAGCAGACAGAATCCTCATTTTTTATAGCGCAGCTTCTATTCTAAATAGAGGTCAGTTCTCTGTTTAGAATACGGGTCTAAAGACTGCACCTGGGTATGTACTATTTCACCATTCACTTCTATGTATAACAGTATGTTTCCCTTGTAATTGACCATTTCCACTTACATGAGATTCTCATAAGAATGTTTCGGAAAATTTTAATGAAATAATGTAAATTACAGTCATGAAAAACCAGGTTATTAATGTTCAGAAATAGTTTTAGCAGGAAAAGACTATATTCAAAAAGAAAAAAAAATATGAATGATGACACAAAATAATTGCTTTCATTTATTTATATAGTTTTAAACCTCACAGATTTAGTTCTGACCTGCCAAAATGACTTCTTAACCCTTTTTCAGTTTACAAAAAGGTGTTCAAAATGCAGATCAACCTGTAGCATTTTTAAAACTGCCACAAATTTGTATGCCAGGTATTTACATAAGCCCACTGATGACTCACATGGTATCTAAAGAAAAGTCTGATGCGTTCTCATACTCACATCTGAAACGCTATTAAAAAACAACATTGCAGTGTAGCAATACTAGCTCTGTTTCATAGAAAATGCAGCTTACCCCTCTACATTTGTTCCTTTAGAGGCTGTAACACAATAGGATGCAACTATGTTCAATGTGAGCAAATTTGACTGAATATGGTTGGTTTTGACTAGCATGGTTTTTTAGCTGTCCCCAGCTTTGCAAAATGACATGTCATTTGCTCATATCAAACACTTCTAAATCAAATCCTCAGGCTCCACTGTCCTGTATTACGGGACTTTCCGGTTATCTACAAGCTTGGCATCTAAAATCATACGTAATCTTTTCATACATACTAAACTGTCAGCCTGTTTTCCCAGGTGAAGTCCTAGCATCTCCTAAGCAACTGAAAAATAAAGTCACTGGAAATGAAAAGCAAAAGAAAACCCCAGGAATATATTTTTGATTCTTGTTGGATTCTTTTCAACAAGATTTTAGGAAAAGTGTGAAATATTCCACAGTTGGTGATGTGTGTTAATTTAATGGTTACAAAAGCAAAGAAAATGTCCTCTTTGCAAAAAAAAAAAAAAAAAGCCTACATTTGCTACTGTGAGGGCTATTACCCACTAACTCTGTGAGTTATGCAAAGGATCACTGCAAATGTTGATACACTCATCTGTATAGGAATGAAAGGTAGATAAAACCAATCGGAGGTAGAACATCCTGTTTTCTCTGTTTTCTAGCAAGATGCATCCGTTATTAACGACTGCAATAATTCCTGATAAAAGCAGCTGATATCATTCAATACTGAAGCCATATAGCTCCATTTTAAATCGGTCAGAAGAAAAGAAAGCATTTTGCCTTCCATCAAAGTTATAGTAAATGTTGCTTAAGTAAAGCTCAACTCCCAGTTAATGACATATCAAGAAAAGTGGAATATTTCAATAAATGAAAAGACCACATCTAAACTTAATTGTTTCTTCTACGTGTTTAAAAATTACTTCCAAATCCAAGTATTTCTTCTGCTTCCAGTAAAAATGCCTGCACATCCCTTTGTGTTTAAAATCTTCTGAGGCCAAGTGGCCTGTTGCCCTGACTGCCTTCAGTCTCCCCCTGTATAAATACTCACGAGTAGAAACCTTGAAATTGTGTCTCTGGGGTTAGTCACTAACTAGCCTGGCAAATTGTCCCTAAAGTGGAACATAATGTGAACTGCATGTTGAGAACTCTATTTTAATAACGAAGAGAAAAGTCAAGTTTCACCAGGAGGTGGTGCTTTTGTACAAAACATCCTGCAGATGGAAGTGATCTCATTTCTTCCATAGACATAAAGCACATTCTCAGTATTCACTCTCCTCCCTGCCTGTTTCAGCTTCCCTCTGCCACTGCCTGCCCACAAAAATGCACAGAAATAAAACTAACTTAGGACAGTTATATAGCTTGCCTTTGAAAAAGTTTTAGTGTAAAAGTGTCTCTTGATGCTTGCAGCATCCTCAGAGATGGGCTCTTATATAGGCAGAGAGTACAATCCTCTGACATCTTCCACTACCTTCAACTTCTCTTGGGTAGTTTATTCAAAAGCATTCTGGATTGAGTTATGAATTCATAGATTTAAACCGTAAAATCATATCTAAATCCTTGCCTGCCTGTGGTGTGTTATTAATGTCAGTCCTAGGACCAGTAATTTCAACTCTGTTCTGAAAGGTATAAAATGTACCTGGCCCAAATTTTGTTTCTGTTTTGCATTTGAAGTCGCATGTCAAAATGAACAGCAATAAGAATAGTTGGGTGCATTCAAACTAATTGGATTAGTCCCAGCAGAAAGTCCGTGCCTCCCCTGTCTCAGCCGGTGCATACACACACACAAGCATTAGTTATAAAGAAACCTGCAGGTGGTTCCAACAGTGCAAAGGCTCACCTTCCAAAATTTGTTATGACACTTGAGTCAAAAAGAGGAGAGAGAGAGATTGAAAGCGAGACCTCCTTTCAAACCGAGGGCATGTCCCTCTCAAGCCAACCACGTTTGTTGTGATGCTTTCATCTCTTTGAATTTGTGAATTCCACCCAGAAAATGGTCCTCGTACTCTCCGCATGGGCTGGTCCTGCGTGAGCCTTTACACTGGTGTTTTGTGTGAGTGTTTGTGCATATCTGGGGGCTCCATGCCTCCTCCGTCTGTAACTGGGTTTCCTTTCCTCCTACAGAGCTTGCACTAGCACTCATTTATCTCAGAGTACAAATCTCTCCCTGCCTTCTACTCAAAGCCTCAACATCAAGTCAGAACCTGTTTCTCCTCCTAGAGACCGTACCAACACACCCTCAAGATACCCACAGCATATGCGCCATGAGGCGGGGAGATCTCCTGTTGACAGTTTGAGCAGCTGTAGCAGTTCCTACGATGGAAGTGACCGAGAAGATCACCGGAACGAATTCCACTCCCCCATTGGACTCACCAGACCTTCGCCGGACGAAAGGGAAAGCCCCTCTGTCAAGCGCATGCGGCTCTCTGAAGGATGGGCGACATGATAACATTATTACCTATTAGTTTTTTTTTTCTTGCAGTGTGTGTGTGCTATACCTTAATGGGGGAGGGGGGGTCGATATGCATTATATGTGCCGTGTGTGGAAAAAAAAAAAAAGTCAGGTACTCTGTTTTGTAAAAGTACTTTTAAATTGCCTCAGTGATACAGTATAAGGATAAACAGAAATGCTGAGATAAACCTAGCACTTGAGTTGTACAACAGAACACTTGTATAAAATAGATTTTAAGACTAACTTCTTTTCACTGTTGTGCTCCCTTGCAAAATGTATGTTACAATAGATAGTGTCATGTTGCAGGTTCAACGTTATTTACATGTAAATAGACAAAAGGAAAACATTTGCCAGAAATGGCAGATCTTTACTGAGAGAGAAAGCAGCTGTTATGCAACATATAGAAAATGTACAGATGTTTTGACAGACCCAGCGGTTGGGTGGCCATGAATTGATGCTAGAAAGAGACTGGGTCACCTAACATACCTAAAATGCTCACAAACATGCAGGCATATCATTAGAGTATGGCACTCAGTTAAAAAGGATCAAAACATTTAAAGAGGACCATACTTGTAAAAATGTTGAGTTCGAGGGCTAACATATTTAATTTCAAAAATTCTGGGTCTGCATCACTTATTAAATAAAAAAAATATAAAAATATGTACATTACATTTTGCTTATTTTCATATTAAAAAGTAAGACAGAGTTTGCAAAGCATTTGTGGCTTTTGTAGTTTCCTTAAGCCAAAATGTGTTCCTTTTCCTTGATAGCTTCGCTAATCTTTTAAACAGTCCTGAAGAAACAAACAAAAAGGACTTTTTGTATAGAAAGCACTACCCTAAGCCATGAAGAACTCCATGCTTTGCTAACCAAGATAACTGTTTTCTCTTTGCAGAAGTTTTGTTTTTGAAATGTGTATTTCTAATTATATAAAATATTAAGAATCTTTTAAAAAAATCTGTGAAATTAACATGCTTGTGTATAGCTTTCTAATATATATAATAATTATGGTAATAGCAGAAGTTTTTGTTATCTTAATAGTGGGGAATTATATTTGTGCAGTTGCACATTTAACTATTTTCTTTCAGTTTTCTTTTACTGGGTATACATTTTACAGATCGAAGTCAGCTGTTGAAAGACTGATCTGTAAGAAGTTAGAATTTACCCATGGTGTAACAACTTAAATCATTTTAATACAGCATTTTACAATCAGTTGGGTGAACTGCGATCCATTGTATATACTGATTAGTTCTTTCATGCTGTTTTGTGCATTGTAACAAGTTAAGGGCCCTTCTATTACTTAATGTCCTGCGTATCTTGTAGTTTTCCATGGGTTAAATGACAAAGTGGCATAACTTGGCCCTTTCTCATTAATGAAGCTGGTATTCTGCCTGTCAGAATTGGATGTACAGCTCTAACGGCTGTCAGTTACATGAGCGCAGGTGAATATTTGCGGAAGCAGTAGGGAGAGTTAAAGGGAGGGATCGGCACGAACATGCCCGTTGTAAAGATTACTCCCCTCTCTCACAGATTTAAAACTCTCGGAGAGATCATCAATTAAACGACCATTCAAGAAGTTGATTGGTCTTAGACAGCCAATTTTGGCCATCAGGTCCCTGGTTGCCATGGACCTCTGCGGTCACGTCATCTCACAGTGGGCACGTTGTTGAACAACGCTCCCGGTGTATTTGCACCCTCGCAAGGTTTGCTTCAGCATATGGCATCCACGTTTTCTCCTGCCTCGTATCGTTCCTTTGACTAAAATAGCTTGACCAGAGGGAACGTATCTTTTCTTTAAGTCCCTCTTTGTCCCTCTTGTTTATTAGAAGAAAATGGTATATTCAATTCTTTCAGTTTAACCTTTCTGTTGAAGGGAAAAAGTGTTTAAGCAACATGTTAGTGCCATAGTAAAACTGTAGTATTTCTCCTTTTTCCAAGAGTCCTTCCCACTCTCACCTACGAACATTGACACTATGATGAAGGATAGCTGCGACAGCTAAATATCAACACGGAATACTTTGTTAAGGGAAATCCATACTCTGTTTCCCACCTATACATGCAGTTGCTGTGCACTGCTTAATGATGGAGTGTACCTCTCTGTGGTAGACGAACAGAGAATGACGAACAGGCTACAGCGTGCGTTAGGATATACGCTTTTCACTTACCATGACTTTATAGGAGCCTGCCTTACAGGCACTCTCAGCCGTGCAGGGGCTAGTGCATAATCTGGAAACTCTTTAAGCAGAATACTGTGCTACTAATGCATCCATCTTATCTTGTGTAGCAATCTGCAGGGTAAAGAAAAAGATACGCATGTTTAAAAAAAAACAAAAAAAAAACAAAAAATCAAAACAAAACAAAAAAAAAGGTAAAATGGGGCCCATAATTAGTTTTAAAACACAAAAAAACTGTTTTTGAAACCACTTTCTTCACCTTCAGATGAACCTATACGCATATTCTCTTCTGAGAATTTTAAACTTTGGTGTGTCAAAAATATGCAAATATATCACAAATGTACCTTGTCACTTCAAGAAAAAAATACAACTTTATCAGTATTGTAGTAGAAACATGTCAGTGGGGAAGGGGATTTGGTCTATTGATATATGAAGAATAGCCATATTAATAGTTTACCTTGCGATTTGCCTCAGCAACGCATGAAAAAAAGAAAGATATCGTATTTAACGAAGATGCAGTGTAATATATTACTGCAAGTAACTAAGCAGAAAGTAGCGTGAAACGTATTGCCTGGGCAATTTATATTAACTCTGACAGTGATTTTTGTATAAACACAAGTAGAACAGAATCACGTGAAAATAAATGCCAGTCGTCCCTCTTGTTCCTGCTGCAGAGGGCATCTAACTTATACTGGCAAAATTGTGGGGGATAATGCATATTTGCAAACTGATCTAATGATAAGAAGCACAACTTTGATTGTGAAGTCACTTTCTGTAAACTATACCTGTCTACCTTTCTTGTTCCTTTATCTGTACCTTACCATTTATTGTATTTGCAAAGCTAATTTGGGTTTATTGTGTGATTCCTTTGTATTTAAGGAGTTTGGGGCAGAGCCCTGAAAGAGTATTAACATTTACTTTACCTTAACCCATGCTATATAATGTTTTAGGCAACATTCTTAATTGTAAGTTCAAACACCTGAAGTGGCATTCTAGACAACTGCAAGTATTGTTATAGCTAAGCTAACCTCTATTAAAAGGTGTTGTCAGTTAGTGTTTAATTGCTGGTGACAATTATATGATATACCCTATCTGCACAACCTGTATATTGTATGCATTGAGCCATTCGCAGTAAAGCTTTTGTCATTTCAGTGTTTTTCGAAAGTTGTGTTTTATAACAAAATGGCTTATATTTTTCCCAGAAGAGGAATTTAGCAGTTTTTAATGAATAATATAAAAATATCTGTTGTCCTCAGATCTTTTTCAGGTAAAGCTAGCATAAGAATAAAAGAACTCATAGACTGTTTTCAAGGATGTCAACCCTTTTGTATTGTATGTGTTATCCTATATACCCTCTTTTATCTATAGTCCTAACAGAGCTGTTTTGTTTTCCTTCTTCCTTCGCCTTGAAGGTAAATGCTTTGTAATTTTTTAAAAGCCACTTGAAACCTCAATAAAGGCTGTTGCCTAAACATGGCATACTTCATCTGTTCCTGTTTGTGCCATCTGCTGTGATGTCGTCAGTTATATGGCATTAATTTCCTGCCACTACAGGTCTCTTGAAGGACTGATGGAACATTGGTGTCTGTTAGAATGCTTCAGACTGTAGATGTAATAAAAGGCTTTTGTTAATATATTTTAACCAAAGATGTGGAGCAATCCAAGCTTTGAGCCACAGACCTTCTGCATCAAAAATATCTGTTTGATTATTTTCATAATCAGGTGTTGCATTTCTACTTTCCCTGCTCATACCTCAGACTGATCCGTACCTCAGTTTGATTCAAAAACAGGTCAGTTAAGTAACTCATTAAAAAAAAAAAATAAAATGCAGTACCAGAGTCTTTTGTGGAATAACTAACACCAGACCTGGGTTACCGCAGGCATTACACTTGGATTGCTTCAGATGGTTTGTTGTATCCTTTTTTTCATTTTTTTTTCTTCTCTTTCATGGGGATTTGCTTCCATAAAACAATGGTGATAACAAAATAGCTTGTAAATGGGAGCATACAAGCATTTGCAACAAATATTAACGTAGAGGCTCACAGCGGCATAAGCTGGACTTTGTCGCCACTAGATGACAAGATGTTATAACTAAGTTAAACCACATCTGTGTATCTCAAGGGACTTAATTCAGCTGTCTGTAGTGAACAAAAATGGGAAAATTTCAAAAGATTCTCCTGCTGGAAATAAGGTATAATTTGTATTTTGCAGACAAATCAGTAAAGTTACTGGCTTTCTTAGTGATACGGTGTCTGTGGTGCATTTTTTTATTAATTTAAATAATATTCCATTTTCACTGTTTTGCACTGTAACACGTGAAAGAATGAGCACTGTAACAACCAGCAGTTGCCTCCAGGTCCCTCTACCTGTCGCTTGTGCTTGCTTAGAAAGTTAAGCACCTTTTTATGGTGCCCCGAGCATATCGGCACCTCACAAATGTTATTGCCCCGCCGCACGTCACCCCACCAAGCTAGAGAAACTTGTTACAGGTCTGGAAGTCAGTGTCGTTTTGAATTAATCTGGCCCTGATGTCTGCACTAGCACAGGAGCTAGGTGAGAGTCCCTGACAGAAAATCCAGATTTATGTATATACATGTCCTGTAAATTCTACCCATGGGGACAACCATGCAAAACCTCTACCAAAAAAAAGCATGTTCTGTGTCAAAATCATATATCATTGGTTCTATGCTTTATATATATTCTTTAACAAGAAAACTTCATCAGGACTGCATCGGAATTAATCTGTTCCCTTTTATGTACTTTTGTTGTTGTTGTTGAATTTTTTCCCTACTAACATTTATAGTTTTGGAGTCTAAGAATACAAGAATCACTTTAATTCAACAAGATGTTTTTTCATGCCAGAGGCAGACAAGCTATTAATAACTTAAGGTGCTTGGTGAATGTGGCAATTTCAAAAATAACATTACGAGGCCTAGGTTCTGAATATATTTATGAAAGAAAACATCTGTGCTGTTATTTACCTGTTGCTTTTAATGACAATTTTTTTTAAACAGAAGCGTTTCTAATATTGCAGTGTTGGACACAGCATAATAATCAGATGCTAAAACTGAGATTAAATGCCATTGGTTTTATTACATAATACATTTTTCTCAAGTAAATCACTTTTTGTCATCATTGGCAAGGATAAGCAAAATATTTCTGGAAATGTAGTCGAAGTGTAATACTCTCTGAAATCTTAGAGAATTCATATCTAGGAGTACTTGCTTCTGCAATCAGTCATCTGTGTGATTAATGTTGATAATGGTATACTTGCACTGGAAGAGGAATTCTTTGGCAAATAGAGTCTGTGATATACTCTGTTTTCGTATTTATTACTCCAAAAAATTAACCAGACACATACTGATTACTTTGCTTTAGACTCTGTGAACTATATTTTTAAACAATTTTTAAAATTGTGTGTTGCAATAGAAGTGAGGAGGTCACGAGTTCTTTAAATAAGCTTTCTCACTTTGGGCTCACATGTGTCATTCCGAAGAGCAACTGTAAAGCGTGTGGTCTGAGATGACTAAGCCACATACCCTCTCCATCCAAAGTGTTTGCTTTCCTTCCAAAGGTTTACCTTTTTTTTTTTGTTCTTTGGCAAAAACCATTGTAGCATCTTTTTAGAACTGGAAAACTACACTGAGAAAGTTGTTGCATGTCTCACAAAAGAGAGCTGAGACTGTTGGTTCTGTTTATACCTTTGCTTGTTGTCAGTGTGACCCACTCATACCCAGTCCTTCCTTGAGGGTAATGCCTACATTTCCACAGGTGAAATACTGGGGGGTGAGAGGGTCCAGCGAAGAGGAGTGATTTTAAAACAATCAGACCATGTAGTCTGTAAACAACAGAAAGACATTGTTCCTGCCTCTAGCGACAAACCTAGCGCATTCTTCATCAGTTCCGTGGAAATTTACCAATGCAGACCAATACAGCAAGGCTTTACCTGCTTCATTAACGTTCCCACCTACATAATAAATGGGACTCCAGTTTTCTGGAGTCTCTGATTTTGGGAAGCTCAGACTGCTTAGCCATATCAAACTCAAGATACATTTATTTTGTATTCATGTACTGCACTTGACACTTTACATCAAGTATTCAGAGCACCTGCATTAGGCACATCAATACTGCGTTCTCTGCGGTTCATGTAAACACCACCAAGACAACTGTAACTGTTGTTAGCAGGCATTATAGCTAACAGTAGTATTTCTGCTGATGAAGGTATTTCTTCCTCCTCTTCCGGCAGATTTCACAGGATGCTTGGTTCTATTTTGCGTCACCACAATTGCTAGAGATAGTTCAAAGCTAACGTGAGGATGCTTGTGTGAATTATGGATTTGAAACAAGTACATTGCCTCTGAAAGCTGCGAATTGCACTGTTCTAATTGCTGTTTATACTCTGTTCTGTCTTTGTGCTTCTGTTTGTGATTCCTTTGTAGCCTGCCCAGAGCTTTCGGTTTCAGGTATCTGTTTGTACTTGGCCGGACAATGACCCATAAGTTGTTTTAAGTGAGAAAACACACTGCATCGTTCTGGGGGGCAGTGGTTGATCACTGCTGGCTGTGAAGGTTTCACTTCTTTGACTGAAGACAAGAAGTGATTCAATGGAACATTTCACTGTGTGGAAAAAACTTAAAAGGTAGTATATTTGCATGATAAACATAATTGGTGTAAACCACAACTTTGTTATGACAGTACATTACATAACTAATTATTTTCTATATTTAGGAGAGTTGCTCAGGATAGGTCGTGCAGTCTCACAGTGAAAACACAGCATCCTGTGACAAGTATGTACAAAAGTGTGTCGTATCACCAAAAGTCAAAAGGAGGAAAGAAGGAAAAAGCATCTGGAATCTGACTACAAAGAGTTGACAAGCCCAGGTACAGCATGCAGATCGCCACAATGGCCAGGAGAAATGCCATCAGTTGCATTTACCAGATTGCATTTCGAACCACCGGGAAAATCATCACAAAGGAAGGAATTTCATATTTAAAAAAAAAAAAAAAA
>VZSZ01001951.1:252993-307148 GCA_013398815.1 Ibidorhyncha struthersii | reverse complement strand
GGGCTCTTTGCGCACATTGCCGGCTCATGTTGAGCTTCTCATCCACCAGCACCTCCAAGTCCTTGTCCTCAGGGCTGCTCTCAATCCATTCTCCGGCCAGTCTCCAGTTTTGCTTGGGCACTGTTGAACTTTGTGTGGCTCGCACAGGCCCACCTCTCCAGCCTGTCCAGGTCCCTCTGGATGGCATCCCTCCCCTGCAGCGTGCCGACCACACCACACAGCTTGGTGTTGTCGGCAAACTTGCTGAGGGCGCGCTCAATCTCACTGTCCACGGGGCCAACAAACACATTAAACAGCACCGATGCCAGTACCGACCCCTGAGGAACGCCGCTCATCACTGGGTGCCGCTTGGACATTGAGCTGTTAACCGCAACTCTTTGAGTGTGGCCATCCAGCCAACTTCTTATCCACTGAGTGGTCCACTGGTCAAGTCCAAGTCTCTCCAATTTAGAGAGCAGGATGTCGTGCCGGACAGCATGAAATGCTGTGCACAAGTCCAGGTAGTTGATGTCAGTTGCTCTTCCCTTGCCCACCGACACTGTAAGGCCGTTGTAGAAGGCCACCAAATTTGTCAGGCATGATTTGCCCTTAGTGGAGCCATGTTAGCTGTTGCTAACCTCTGTGTTTTCCGTATGCCTTAGCATAGTTTCCAGGAGGATCTGTTCCATGATCTTTCTGGGCACAGAGGTGAGACTGATTGACCTGTAGTTCCCTGGGTCTTCCTTTTTTCCTTTTTAAAAATGCCTGACTTCCTGCATGCGGAGATTGAAAGCTCTTGCACCCTAAGAAAAACATCTTTAAATATCTCCCAGCTCTCATTTGCTCCTTTATCTCTGAGGGCACGTTCCCAAGGGATCTCATGCACTAATGTCCTAAGCAGACAAAAGTTTGCCTTTCTGAGTTTTAGGGTCCTCACTCTACTTTATACCTCCCCTGTACCCCTCAAGATTGAGAATTGTACCAGGACATGATCACTGCAGCCCAGGCTACCTCCAGTCTTGACCCCTCCGATAAGTTTTTCCACAGTAGCAAGCAACAGGTTCAGCAGTGCCTCTCCTCTAGTCGGGGTCTCCATCACCTGTACTAGGAAGTTGTCCTCAACACACTCTGGTAGTTTCCTGGACAGCTTTCTGCATTCTTAAAATAAAATTTTGCAGTGGGTTCCTAAATAAATGCTTGGGTGCAAGGAGGAGAATTATATTAGGTGTAACATAGGTGAAGGCTAGGAAAATAAATTATAAATAAATTATAAATTATAGGACAAGGTACTAGGTGAAGGCTAGAAATTATAATGTTATGAAGTATATAAGGATCTAAATGGGACAAATACAATTTTCTTACATTTTTAGTACTTGATCAACTTACCAATAAAAAAGGAAGAAGATTCAGAAGTTATTTTCTTCCCCTGTGATATTGCAATATTAATTCAGTAAAGATCAGTCCTGGTTGGCAGAGTTTTGTGGTTTTTCTTCGGAAATGTGTGTAGCTACTATGGGTTGTAAATGTGATAAGAAGATCCCCAACTTCCAAATAAATAAAAGCTCCTGATTTGCCAGACTTATTTGAAATACCATTTCATTGTCTAAACCAATGAATATTTAAATTATTTAAGTCAAGTATTTTTTCCCTTGCTGTGAATACTTTACATCTTGATGGGGAGCGCTTCTTTCCAGGTCATAGAGAAGGACAGCTGATCAGCCACAAGCAGCTGTAGTGCTCTGCATTGTGTACAGGTGAAGCCAAAGAGTAACTGGTTCACAGGTGAAGAACATCAGATATGTCCCATGGTACAGTAAGCCCATCTGGCTGCAGGTGCGTAACCAACGGATTTGCAGTAAAGGCAGTGCAATATTCTGTTGGGTATTATGTATTGGGAACAGTTGTATGCATGTACTGTTATGAAAGTAAATTCTGCTTTGCTGAAGTGAATGGACTTGTAGAAGTTAATTTCTGTTACAACTTGTTGAGCAATTATCAAAGGTGTCCTTTAAAAGTTTTGAACTTTTTGTCACAAGTCCATTTTCTTGACTTTTTTTTTTTAATTCTGTCAATGGTTTTTAATATTGAAAATATTTCTTGGCCATTTGAAACTTGTTTTACTTCGTGAAATTGTTGTTTTCACATTCTATAACTACAGGATTTTTTTAAATCAAGTACTCAACATTTTTAAGATCTTACAAATTTCACTGGGATTTCAAACAAGTTCTAGCTGCAGTGCTTATCTGATTTTGAGAACACATATAAAAGTTAAAAATGTTGATCTCTTTTTTTTTTTTTCTGGTTATCCTCTATTTCTAGATCTGTTACCATATGCTGATGCTGAAAAACAGATGTAGATTTTCCAAATATTGGTCTGACATCTTTCTTAAGTAGCTTCAGAAAAAAAAAAATCAGAAACATAATTGCTGAGGAGAGGGTTACTGTAAATCTGCCAGCAGTCATTGTCCAGGGGGCAGGAGGTAACAACCATGTCACTTTCTGAACACAACACGTGGCAAATACTGTTTCCTCTTTATTTGCCACCCTTTCTTCAAGAGTTGTCAAAGGTTCGCACTGAAGGGCAGGTGTGTGTATGGGTTTCATAAATACAGATGTGAAACTAAATGAGGAAAACTGAGAGCCCTAAAAAAAACGGTCAAAATAATGGTTTGCTGCATGTTGGTGGAAATACAGACATAATGTTTGTTACCTTTTTTTTTTCCCCCCAAGACAGAAATAAATAAATAAATAAATAAGCACGCCAATATCTCTGTCATTATGTTTTGGGCCTATGTCAGTTGTCTTTCTAGATAAAATATAAGACTTTTTTTTTCTTCCTGCATGGCTGAAAAAGTCCAGGTTATTCTATTTTCTTTTGTTTTCCTGTTGCACGAGCATCTGTCAAATGTTGTTTTTTAAAGACAAGTTGTATAAAGAGGGACAAGGAGTGAGTAAGTGTTCCAAAAATGTATAAAAATAAACTAAAAGCAATACTGCATATGGAGCTTACATGTTACAACACAACAATGTGGTTTGCAAATGGGCGAATACATACATAAAATATAAGTTCATGCACAAGGTGTCTTTAACAGGTCCCCTCCAAACTGAGTCTTTCTATTCCTCTATGAAATATAAAATTAAAGCTGATCTCTGATAACTGAAAAAATGTCCTTGAAGATAAATTAGGGGGAAAAAAAGAACTAATGAATGGGAAAGACACAGAACAATAATCCACTGGAAAGGAAAGACAGGAGAAGAACTGAGATAACAGCAAAACCAACAAAAAGAAGCAGTACATACATTAAACTAAGAAAATTAATCAGCAATGAAAGAAACTATCCATGTCAGTAATATTTTTTAACTGATCTTCATAAAATCAGTACCTACATAGTATCTCAAATAATGAAAAAGGAAGAGGTAAGAAAGCCCAGTCTAACAGCATCCAAGAAAATGTGCAAAAAGCAAACCCATTGACACAAGCAAAAAATATTGAACAAATACAGCAAACAAGATTGGCAGTGAGTGATAGGCTAGACTAACAACAGTTTTCCCAAATCAAGTTAAAGAAAAAAGAAATCCTAAAACAAACTTCTGAACTTTAAAGAAGAGAAAACTGTAGAGCAATGAGTAATTGGCCAGCCGCATGGACAAAAATAGTGAGAAAGAACAAGAAATACTAAACAAATTCCTACTAGCAATTATAAAGCAGAAGTATTAAAAATTTGTGTTGTTATTGTCCTGTTATTTCACAGGAACTGTCAATGAAGAGCAGAACGAGGAATAAATGGGTGGCAAAATAAAGTACAATGAGGAAACGATGCAAAGACAAAAGAAAGCATTTAACCACCAAACTGGGTAATAACAGAACAAAAGGAAAATAGAGATAATGATCACCCTGTAGGAAACCAGACAGTACGTGAACAAAGGCTGTCACTCAAAAAAATGAAAGGGAAAATTAGCAAGTAGCAATGAACCTTTTCAAGCAAGAGGAAAAGCAAAGAAGAGCAAAGTAAGCACTGAGCAAAGAAAGTACAGCAAGAAGTGCCATACATGACCAGTAAGTAATGTGTTAATGGACAGCAACAGTGTTAATGAATAATGAACATCAAAAAAGAATCCTACTCTCTCAACCAGAAATGAACAAAAAAAGAATATCTAAAATATTCAAAGTGCTTCTTTGCGAGAACAAAATGAACAATTAACAGGAACACCATTAAAGAAGAGTATAAACAAAAACATAAACTAAATAAAAATAAAATTATGAGCTAATAAGCAGAAAGAGCAGTTAAGAGGAAGGGACACAACACAAGCTGTGACTTAACACCAATTATTGGGCAAAATCTGTGTCAGGAGGCCAAAACAGACATTATTGCACAGAAAGTGAACAGGAAACAATATGAAAAATAGACAAGAAATAATCACTGACAGCAAAACAAAACAACCCAAATATACTCTGCTGGTTACTGTGCTGTCAATGCTGTGTAGCTGTGGCTCCATTGATACCTGTAGTTACACCAGCCTGTATGCTGGTAGCACTTCTGCTGAAGAGTCCCTCTGAAAACTTGGCCTGAGCTGTGTGCACCCTCAGAGCTCTAAAAAAATGTGAGTTCTGTTTACCATCCTTTTAATGCAGCACATAGCTCATCGTGGCTCTTATCCCACCAACCTTTCATCTCACTTCATCCCACCAGCCATCCTGGGCAGTAGCATTCATTGTAAACTTTTTTACAAATTTTAAAAAGCTAGAAAATTCAGTGGTGATGCTGCTTTCGTCTTTCCTTCACAAGACTGCAAAACAGGACTCTAAAGGCAAGTCTGGAGCTCTGCTGCAGCTAGGTAACTGCATGAATGTGGGTTCAACACAAAGGATCAAAAGTGTGGTGTTGGCTTGTTTGTCTTCTTCTTACTTTTAAGTAAAATCACCCTAATTTATACAAGGAAATCAAGCAGGACCATGATTTGCTATCTCAATTTAAAACAGAGAAAAATTATGCCTCTGTGGTCAGACTAGTTTTTCTTGTCTTTTATATATATGTATGTATATATGTATCATCCTTAGGGGTCCCCTCCAACTTGAGATATTCCATGTACGTATGCATGTATGTGTGCGTATAACTCATTTGTGTATTTATGTATTTCTCCTCTACTCTGAAAGCTTCAATTGATACCTTGTTTTGCACTTGCAATGTTTCCCAGGAGCCAAGCTTTCAATTAACTTGACATTCAAGTGCCATAAGCTCCTTCAGGGCCTGCCTTCACAATCCAGTGAGCCTGGAGTAGAGTTTCAAAGACTTCAGCTGACCTCAGGCAAGGTTCAGAGGCAGGACTTGACTTGGAAAGCCCCTGAGCAGTGCACTTGGACTTGCTTTGTCACTTGCATGCTGCTAATCAGGAGGGTCTAATCTCCAGCATCCCCAGCACAGCAATCCTGGGCTGAATAATATCCTGTGTCTCCTGAGGAGGGTGTGAGATTGTGTCAGTAATTGCCTTCAGGTGACCCCTGCAGATGCAAAGCTTACACCATTGACAGCAGGTGGGAGCTTAGTTTCACCTAGGATGACTCCACCACCTGCTATGGTGAAGGGAGATTTGACACACCATGTCTCCAGAAAGGCAGTGTACATCAGCGGATTGGCCCTGTTAAGGGAGCAGAGACAAAAAGACGGGTTTTGTCCACAGTTGACCCTTTAGCAGAGTTCAGAGGCAAGAACTGGTCACAGAAGATACCTGAGCAGCCTGCAGAGAGAGGGACTAAAACCCAGTGACCATGGAGCTGGCTAAGGTCCCTGGGCAGCAGCTGGGACTGGGGTGACCTAAGATGGCTTTTCAGTACAGTTGATAGTGTTGAATCTCAGACATCCAGGATGCAACCTGGTGGATGATAAGCGAGCCATTAGGACACCTGAGAGGAAAGACTAGACCTCACATGCCCTCAGCAGATGTCAGAGACAGGATTTGGTATCAGCCTCAGATTTGAAAAATTGATGAGGAACAGACCTAAGGAGACCCTGAGCATGGGCTGAAGTAAGATTTGCCTTAGTCAACTGCCAAGGAGGCTTCAGAATGGTGCTTCCCACCTGGTGAACTTTACACTGCAGAGTGGCTTGATGGCTGTCCTGGGAGCAGTGTGCAGTGCCTGTGCTGGACCTCCAGTATCCCAAGGGTCACATGGGGACCTCAGCTGGCTGCTCCATGCAGTCAGAGGCAAGGGATGGGAGATATGCCAGCAAAACCTAAACAGGACAAACCAGGGAAGGGGCTGCACCTGGTGGACTCTATGTAAGGGAGCAACAGCATCCCCCACTGCCAGGAGCTCCACGCGTGGGGAAATCCTGCAAGCCATGCTGTAGGAATTGCCATGTCCATATTTTGAGAAAGAAAAATATCTTTGGCCAAGATGGGATTCAAAGTCATGCACTGTTTATTAGTTGTCAGACAAAGTAACTGCTTGGACATCATGTGTTGTTCCTATCATACCACATTAGGACTCCAACTGGCTAGAGACTGGAGGTGGAACTGCCCCACCTTTTGTTTCAAAAGAGTACACAAAAAGATGCTGAAGGGTCTTTGCTCTTCAAAGGTACATTTTTATAACAACAAAGTAAAACAAAACAACACTGTAAATGGATAAAGCTCAGATCTAAGGCAAACAGATTCAAATAAAAATGTCTGAAAATCATTATTTCTCTGGCATGTCTTGACGCCAATACACCAACTTGCATGCTTGAGCAAACTTTATTCAGTCATCACTCAGAACGTTCTCTTTCACTTGGCTGTGGTTTGGCTGCAAATCTGCCCTCTGCTTCAAATAAGCCCTTCACTCTTCCTGCAGTCTCACAGTTGCAATCACTCTGCAGTTCTCCTGTCCACTTTCCCCTTAACTCCTGACTGCCCAGTCTTGCCCCCTCACTCCCATGATGTGCCTGCCAAGTTGTTTTGGGGAAATCAATAAACTCCGCTCCCTCCACAGGGGTGATACAAACCCCCAAGCACAGCCAGCAGAAGACAACGGGGCCTCCTGCTTGTTTGTGAACAACAGCTTTTCAGCAGAGCAAGAATACAATTTTACCCAGTCCACTCTAAGCAATCACATTTTAAAAGCATTTATTTTTTTCCCCAGGCCTGACAGATTGTGCCTTTAACAAGTGCTCTCCTCATTTTTCCTGAGTAAAAGACATTGCCTAATGCCATTAGAGTTTCTCATCTGTCTATACAGGTACACAGTTGGGGTGCCAAAAGTGTCTTACAGTTGTTGAGTTCTTCCTATACATCCAGTGAAATTCTGATTATTATAAATTAAAATGAAAGCTATTCAGCTTTTGGAGGTTTATTGCAGTAATACTTTACACAGCTCAGCTGCTAGCATTTTATGGTAAACTATAACATTTTTTTTAAATTTATTGTAAGAATTCCTGTAATGTACAAGGTTACAGGTGGATCTGAATTCTTCTAAATTTTATTACTTACTTTCATAGAATTGTAAGTAAGTCTGCTTACTCCAAGCATATTTATTGCGTTAGCTCCAGGGGGACCTTATAGCAGCTTTCCAGTATCTGAAGGGCACCTACAGGAAAGCTGGAGAGGGACTTTTTGTAAGGGCATGTAGTGATAAGATGAAGGGTAATGGCTTCAAAATAGAAGAGGGGAGATTTAGATTAGATATCAGGAAGAATTTTTTCACTCTGAGGGTGGTGAGGCACTGGGACAGGTTGCCCAGAGAAGTTGTAGATGCCCCATCCCTGGAAGCATTTGAGGCCAGGCTGGATGGAGTTTTGAGCAACATGATCTAGTGAGTGGCTGAGGTAAAAAAGGTAAAATTCATCTAACTGAAAATAATGCAGTCACAGCAAATGCCCTGCAATTTCACGAGGTTAAGATAAATGGGGAACACAGGACTCACTACAGCCTACATGTTCTTTTATCAGGAGCATAAGCAGCACAGAACCAAAGAACTTCACCTGGCTACGGCTAATATTAAAAATGTCTCTGACTTTGAGTGCTAGGACACATATCCTCTCAAAGTATGTGAAAATCCATATGCCTTTCCATTTCTACTCAAAGGGAGAATTGTATTCTTAGATATTAGGCAGCCACTGGTTAAAATAAAGAGCTATGCTCTGAATGAGAATATGCCCATGCTTTGTGAGACAGAGAGCTTAAAGTGAGCGCTAGCGTAGGGATAGCTGTAGGGAAATATTAAACATGATGAATATTTTTAGCTTGGCCGAACAGGTAGTTTCAGGGAGCCAGTCCTAAACTGGATCACTGGTCTCAAACAATCATGAAGCGGTACATGGAGCACTCGAAACAGGAACCAAGACTATGAAGACCGGTTGAAACCAGACCTGCGATATGGCCAAGCACCAGGAACGATCTGAGCATGCCTGGGAGACACAGGTTACGCACAGTGATGAAGAGGAGATCCTTTACTTCATCACTACGACCCCTAACGACCACCATGAGGGCATACTGCGCAGACTCAAATAGGCGGAGAACTGATTTGCATGGGAAGCGGGGATAGGTAATGCATATGTATAGGCGTCTTGTAACATATATTGAATATGTATAAGTTAGTAGCATAAATGCAGAGTTTTGCTTCGCATTAGGCGTGCATGATTGTGGTGGGATGACCCCCCGTGCTGCCCAGCGCTGAATAAAACATACCTACTTCATAACCCTCCCGGTTGTGGAGTCTTCTTTCCGCACGTCACTTAGGGAGTTCTTGAACCCCAGAAATGACAGCAGAAAAGCTAGAATCATCTTCTGGGGGCAGACATGGATTTGAAATCCTGGTTTCTTCTTCCTGGATGAATGCTTTATCCACCAGGGCCCCAAATCATTGCTTTCTCTGTAGTGTGTCAAACTCTTTCCTCCAAGAAACAAACAAAACCACAAGCAAAATATTGAAGAACACACCCACCCACCCAATGCTATCTTCAGCACTTCTGAACAATGTAAAATGTAAGTAATGTAAATGTATGTAAGTGCACGTTCATGCTCTCAGACAGCCCCCTGTCAAGCACTTCAGTGAGTTAAACCCTAGATCTCTATAAAGCTCCAGGTTTGGACACACTGTTCGGCTCTGGTGTCGTCTGGGACAGTTCCTGGAGCTCAGCTCTGGACAAAGGCGTTGGGAATGTAAAGACTTGCAGAGCTAGCTGAGGGAGAGCAAGGGCCTCACTTTTGCTCAAGTTTCCCTGTAGATGACTTACCCTTTTTATGGGATCTACTATTCTTGTTTCTCTGGTGTTTTCAATGGTGCTCTGTAGGTGGCAGTGCAGAATACATTTCTCTGGTACTTCATCCGTGTTTGTAAAAATTTGGGTGGTTTGGTTATTGCAGTCACTGTACATCTGTATTTTTCCAGATGACTCAGGCAGTCTTCTTTAAAAATTGTTCATTATTATTAATAGACATATCAGCATTTTATCATTACAATCTTACACATTGCTGATTGTCTAGTTCTTTGAATTGACTTTTTCCTGTTCTTGCGCTTACATTACTTTTACCATTACTCTGGTTCATTTGCGAACAAAGAAAACAAATCACTTGGAATCTATAAAACCTCTCTCTTTAGTCTGTGCTTTTCTTTTTTTGATGTTTCACCTTCACATAAAAATGTTTCCAGAACCCCGAATAAATTAAATGAACAACACATCCTGTTCCGTCAAGGGAAAAAAACAGCCTACTTACTGATAGGGAAATGCATATCTGGTTATTTAAAGCTGATGCTTCAAAAGTAGGTGAAGATAGATGGGGCTTTAGGGATGACGGAAAATCAGATTTTGTCTTTGCTTCTGCAGGTGGCTTGGCATGACTTCTCAGCTCATTTGACTTAATGTTTTTATGTTCTCCTGTGGAAACTGATGTAAATTTCAGGTCACCGTGACCATTTTGCCTTGGAAAACAAGTATTTTTTCACATCTGTCATTCACTATGTAGTCTTTTTAGCTAGAAGTGCACACACAATGTTTCAAACATTGGCACATTATACAATTCTGTGGTTTGGAAATCTTAAATTATGGTTCTTTGGCAGGCAACTTCAGCTTTCACAGACAGGAATACGCATCTTGATTCCCAATGTCATTAGCTTCTAGAGCAAGTTAGATTTACAAACTGTGTCTAAAAGTCCCCTCCTATGCCTCTTGAACAACCTTCTATCCTTTCTCACTCATTGAAAGCTAACGCTGTCCTGATACCTGCAGACCTAACCATGAAGTCTTTGTTCCTTGTTACAACACTCCAATATCAATGACTCTCTATCATTTGTAGACTTAGCATTGTGTCATTGGCGATGAAAACTAGAACATAGAATTTAGGCAACTAGTTACACAGCATGAACAGGAGTACTGAATCTGGTTATCAAAACTTACAATTTTAAGACTGTCGTACAATTTTTGAAACAGCAAAACAGGAATGATTTATTGTAAAACATTCTTTTCCCTAGACCACAAAGGGCAACACATAATTATGATTGTCAGGTTAACAGATAATGTCTCTCTGCAAGCAATGCAAAAGTTAGATCACCTACCTAAAGTTGATATGGTCCTGAAATTGCTGGGAAAAAGGCACATCTGCCTTGCAGATACCAAGAGTGGAAAGCAGCCTGCAGCACCTGAAAGCACAGTATCCAAGCCTGGTCTGTGTTCCAACACTCAGCTGCCTACAGCAGCTCTGTGCGATGCACTGGATCCCAAGCCAGCTTGCTCAAAGACCTTTTCCTGACACATATGTGCGTCATTCATATTACTGAACAGTGATTATTTCAAGTGGCAACTTCTTTATGGTACTTTTTACTTGTTTATTAATACCTATTGTTATCATATACTTTTTTATGTTTGAAGTTAATTAAACACCAATGACAAGAAATTGAGACAGTCCTATGAATAAGTACAACCAAAGGCAAAAGAGAAAAATTGATGTTTCTTCGTACAATTGAATTGATACTGTACTAGGAGATTTTACATGACTGTCCTGCCTGTTGGACTAGATAGGTCAAGCATGCAGATCACACTGTAGATGCTATATTTACTTTTAAAGTATCTCTGTCACACGGCTATACATAGCCGTTCCCATTCAGGACAAGCAGCCTCAACAAAAGCAGTGCTCTATGAATTTGCTAAAGGACTTTATTTAAACCTGTAATACAAAAAATTACAAAAACAGTAAAGAATGCTTTATCTGTACCTGGAGTCTTCATAGCCATAGTAAGTGATTCTGTTTTCTCTATCTTTTAGAACAGAAAACACTTCTATTATATGTTTTATCTAAAATTAGGATTAAAAACTTCTTATCTGTTTTCGTATAATAGCAACATAAAAGTTCGGTGTTATATTTTGCCCTATGTTTTGCCTCAATGCAATATTTGTACTAAAGTTCTAGTATGTTTTTGCCAACATAGAGTCATTTTGAATAAAAGGAATCCAGATTTGGTTAGACCATGCAATGATAAGGAAAACAGACAAACAAACAATATTAACCTGTTTACTAAATAATAATATTAAGCCACTGACTGGAAAACAAGCTTCCCACTGCTTCAAGCCTTTGGCATGCTGATTACTCGATTTTCTGTATATGAAAATACTGCTTTTTTAGATATGAATAATTTGAAAAATAATGAATATGTATTATGATTACTGTTACTGTCATATGATCTTTTGTTTCCTGCAGAGATGGGTATTCTTGCTGTACTTGCTCTACCATTGCTTCTCTTAGGGATCAGTGGAATTATTTATATTTACCAGTCAGTCAGGTGGCTATTGTCCAAGTCAGCTGTGCAAAACAAGGTGGTGGTGATCACAGATGCCGTCTCTGGACTGGGCAAGGGTGAGTTGTCTGATTTCTTTTCAATGTCAGAGAACAGAAACAGCCAGAGAATCACTCTCTAGGTGATAAAATGTGCATACATTACGCTATATATATTCATAACTGCCTGGATGAAGAAGTTAAATATTTTTTAAAAAAAATCCTATGATTTTTATATATGCATTTTTAGTCTCAGACACAGGCACTGCTGGTAAAATTTTAGGAACTGCAGAGCTTTGTAATTATTTAATTCAATAGAACAAGAGTTTTTGTAAGCACATTGAGAGTGTTATTTTTAGCATGTTGCTACTATGAGATCTTATTACACAGGCTGTCACTGCAGGGGAGAAGCAAATCAATATAAACAGGTGTCACCTTACTCTTTACATGTTCCTTTTCAGCCCTTAAAGACTTCAACATTTCCTGCTCACTGTAAACAACAGTTCTCACCCCTCTGTCCCTGTTCATATCTCTGCCCCCTCTATCACCCATGCTACTCCTCTGCCCTTAACATCCTCCAGTACCTCCAAGTGGGCTGCCTGGATATGTGTAATGGTGGGTTCAGTAGATGGAAGGAAAGGGCATGTAATAATTTTTCTGTTTATATAAGCTGATTGCCTGGGTGGCTAGCCACTTAGTATAGACTTCTTCTTGGCTCATATTTCCTGCCGACAAGGTACTGCAAGAGTAAAAGTACTGGGTCATATATTGCTTACGTACAGTTGTGCTTTAGGCATCACTTGAGGGGCAGTAGGTGCAAGTGCCTCGTAAGGCAAACACAGCTTGAGACTACATTTTGATGTTTTCAGTGAAGACTTGCTGTGTGTTGGAAACCTTGCACTCTCAAGCAGAAAATAGTTGGAGAAAGGGAATGCTCTTGCAGAATTATTCTTTGGCAGAACAGAGCAGAGACCTGCAACAGAAATATACGCTACGCTGGCAAGGAGTGCTCTTTATCAGAGCCTGTAAGGACAAGTTACGAAATAATTCTGACCTCCACATGCCACCTGGTCTTTCCCTTTCCCTCACACACTTCACTTTCAGTTGAAGATAATGTTAACATGCGTGTTCTCTGATTGGTTATGTTTCAGTATTTTTCTTTGGAGAGGCATGACAGAATCATAGGATGCCTGGACATTTCTAGACAAAAGTCCTGTTTGGAGAAGGAACATCACCAGGGCTAGATCTTTGGCTTCAAGCCAAATCTTGGAAAACACCAAGGATAAAGAACTTTTATTGAACATTTCTCCAGCTATCTTGCTTCAGCATTGCATGACCCATTGGGAAGATTTTCCTAAGTTCAATTTCCTTATTACCTTGAGGGTACTGGTGGATGAAATGCTGGACATGAGTCAACAATGTGCGCTCACAGCCCAGAAGGTCAACCATATCCTGGGCTTCATCAAAAGCAGCATGGCCAGCAGGTGAAGGGAGGTGATTCTGCCCCTCTACTCCTCTCTACTGAGATCCCACCTGGAGTGTTGCATCCAGCTCTGGAACCCTCAGCACAGGAAAGACATGGACCTGTTGGAGTGGGTCCAGAGGAGGGCCACAAAAATGATTAGAGGGCTGAAACACCTCTCCTATGAGCACAGGCTGAGAGAGTTGGGGTTGTTTAGCCTGGAGAGGAGAAGGCTCTGGGGAGACCTTATTGCAGCCTTCCAGTACCTAAAGGGGCCTACAGGAGAGATGGGGACAAATTTCTTAGCAGGGCATGTTGCGATAGGAAAAGGGATAATAGCTTAAACTAAAAGAGGGAAGATTTAGACTAGTTATAAGAAAGACATTTTTTACAATGAAGGTGATGAAACACTGGCACAGGTTACCTAGAGAGGTGTAGATGCCCCATCCCTGGAAACACTGAAAGTCAAGTTGGACGGGACTCTGAGAAACCTGATCTAGTTGAAGATGTCCCTGCTCATTGCAGGGGAGGTTGGACTGGATGACCTTTAAAGGTCCCTTCCAATCCAAACCATTATATGGTTCTATGATTTATACTCTTAAAACCTATTTGGCAGTCACCTAATTCTTGAATTTCACTGAAAATATATGTGTAAGGGACCCTATGAGATCATCTAGTCTCTACTTTTGCAGGGAGCGGGAATCAAAATGCACTATTTCTACACTCTAAATATCTTCAAGACAAAATTTCCACTGCTTCCCTAAAAATAATTGAGCCTTACTCAATTATAATATTGAGCCTTACTAAGCTAATTTTCTGTTTAGAATTCTTTTTCTTAATCTTTTTTTTTTTTTTGTGATTAGCTTCTGCCTGTCTCTTGAGGCTACAAAAGCAGTTGTGTCCCGTCCGTGCAGCCATCTCCCCCCTATTCCCCCACACCCTTTTTCACATAGATGTAAAGGGAAGTAACTCAAAGCAATTTTATTTTATTATCTTAAACATATCTACTGTCAGAATCCCATAGGGTGATAATGAGGAGTTAGTTATTTATGGGCTTGAATGATTCCAAATCATGCAGAATTTACTGTGTAGTCCACTCATGCATATGCGATGGCCATTCACTTTAAAATACCAGCTGTCTGGCCAGCTGCTGCATATTTGAGCTCTTAGGCAACAGCCAAATTCCTTTTCCCACATGCCAGAATTTCCAGACTAAAGATGACATTCATCCAAGTTAAAAAAGAAACAAAACCTATGATGATTGAAGATGTTTGCAATGATTTATGGTTGTTATTTAAACCTGATTCTTGTTTCTTCTCAGTGCTATGACTCAGAAAAGTCCAGGATAGTTCTAGGAGAGAACATTATTGTTTTTTCTTTTTCCGTTTTATTGCTGTTCACACATTTTATTCACAAAGTTGCCCCAGCTGTTATGTTTTTAGGAAAAATACTGGTGTAGTCGTCCTAGTACTGGCAAATAAACTTTTAAGTTTTAAATCAAAAATCTTTCTATGCTAGAAAAAAAGAAAATGAAAGACATTCATAAAATTACTGTTGTAAATAATGAAAAAGGTTACATAAATAAAACTCTCCAGCTGCACAGGCTTACAAAAATAGAGGAGTGGATCCAGAAGTGCTTCCATACAGATATTAAGAGTCTAACATGGGCATTCCCCGACATCTGTTGGAACAGTAACACAGCAGGGCATAGGCAATCCAGGACGTTCTTGGATTGTATTGACGACAACTTCATTCTCCAAGTGGTAGAGGAGCCAATGAGGAGAGGAGCTATGCTGGGCCTTGTCCTTACCAACAAGGAGGGGCTGGTCAAGCTCAAGGGTAGCCTGGGCTGCAGTGAACATGAAATGGTGGAGTTCAAGATCCTCGAGGCAGCGAGGAAGGTGCACTGCAAGCTGACCACCCTGGAATTTAGGAGAGCTGTCTTTGGCCTCTTGAAGAATCTGCTTGGTATGATGCCATGGGATGAAGCACTGGAGGGAAGAAGGGCCTAAGAAAGTTGGTTAATATTCACAGATCACCTCCTCCAAGCCCAGGAACAATGCATCCCTACAAAGAAGGCGGCAAGCAGAAAAGCTAGGAGGCCTGCATGGATGAACAAGGAGCTCCTGGACATGATCAAAAGTAAAAAGGAGGCCTATAGGGGGTGGAAACAGGGCGGGTAGCCTGGGAGGAATACAGATAAATTGTTTGAGCAGCCAGGGATCAGGTTAGGCAAGCTAAAGCCCAGACTGAATTAAATCTGGCCAGCTACATTAGGACAAACAAAAAATCCTTCTATAAGTATGTCAGCGAGAAAAGAAAGACTAGGGAAGATGTGGGCCCTCTCTGGAAGGAAACGGAAGAGCTGGTCACCTGGGACAGAGACAAAGCTGAGGTACTCAACAACTTTTTTGCCTCAATCTTCACTGGCAAAAACTGCAGCCACACTACCCATGATGCAGAAGGCAAAGGTGAGGACTGGGAAAATGAAGAACTGCCCACTGTAGGTGAAGGTTGAGTATGTGACCACTTGAGGGACCTGACGGTGCACAAGTCTATGGGACCTGATGAGATACAATGCAGGTCCTGAGGGAACTGGCAGATGAAGTTGCTAAGCCAATATCCATCATATTTGAGAAGTCGTGGCAGTCTGTTGAGGTTCCTGCTGACTGGAAAAGGAGAAACATAACTCCTATTTTCAAAAAGGGGATAAAGGAAGACCTGGGGAACTACAGGCCAGTCAGTCCCACCTCTGTGCCCAGCAAGATCATGGAGCAGATCCCCCTGGAAACTCTGCTAAGGCACATGGAAAACAAGGAGGTGATTGGTAGCAGCCAACATGGCTTCATCAAAGGCAAGTCATGCCTGACAAATTTGGTGGCCTTCTATGAGGGGGTTACAGCAGTAGTGAACAAGGGAAGAGCAGCTGACATCATCTACCTGGACTTGTGCAAAGCGTTTGATGCTGTCTCACACAATACCCTGGCCTCTAAATTGGAGAGACATGGATTCGACAGATGGACCACTCAGTGGATAAGGAGTTGGCTGGATGGTCGCACACAAAGAGTTGTGGTCAAGGGCTCAATGTCCAAGTGGAGACCAGTGATGAATGGTGTTCCTCAGGAGTCAGTACTGGGACCCATGCTGCTCAATATCTTTGTTGGTGACATGGACAGTGGGATTTTGTGCACTCTCAGCAAGTTTGCGAATGATACCAAGCTGTGTGGCAAGGTAGACGCACTGGAGGGGAGGGATGCCATCCAGAGCGACCTGGACAGGCTGGAGAGGTGGGCCCATGCCAACCTCATGAAGTTCAACAAGGCCAAGTATATGGTCCTACATCTGGACTGGGGCAATCCCAAGCACAAATATGGGCTCGGTAGAGAATGGATTGAGAGCAGTCCTGAGGAGAAGGACCTGGGGGTGCTGATTGATGAGAAGCTCAACATGAGCCGGCTATGTGTGATTGCAGCCCAGAAGGCCAACAGTATCCTGGGCTGCATCAAAAGAAGTGTGGCCAGCAGGTGAAGGGAGGTGATTCTGCCCCTCTACTCCACTCTCGTGAGGCCCCACCTGCATCCAGCTCTGGGGCCTTCAACACAGAAAAGACATGGACCTGTTGGAGTGGGTCCAGAGGAGGACCATGAAGATGATCCAAGGTCTGGATCACCTCTCCTACGAAGACAGACTGAGAGCTGGGGTTATTCAGCCTGGAGAAGAGAAGGCTCCAGGGAGACCTTATTGCAGCCTTCCAGTACCTAAAGGGGGCCTACAGGAGAGCTGGGGAAGGACTTTTTGCAAGGGCATGTAGTGATAGGATGTGGGGGAATGGCTTCACACTTGAAGAAAGTAGATTTAGATTACATACTAGGAATAAATTTTTCACTTTGAGGGTGGTAAGGCAGTGAAGCAGGTTGCCCAGAGAAGTTCTGGAAGCCGTGTCACTCACCTGCAGCGTGGGGATGGTCAAACCTCTGTGGTGGCTTCTAGGTCTGATCTGAATGCAGTGTCTTTGAGGGAGGTGGATAAAGTCTTTGTGGAAGCTCCATCCCTGGAGGTGTTTAAGTCCAGGCTGGATGGGGCTTTCAGCAACCTGGTCAAGTGGAGGTGTCCCTGCCTATGGCAGGGGGGTTGGAACTCCATGATCTCAAGGTCCCTTCCAACCGAAACCATTCTATGATTCTATGATTTAAGAAATCTAAGATGGGCATATTAGCATAACTGGATTTGCCTGTGGGTATTGAAGTCCGAAGAAAATGCTTTTTGGAGGACAGACAGCTGTAGCACTAGGGTTGTACTGTTGCCCATTCAACAAAGGCCATAGGAGATAAGACAAATCACACAGCTGGAAAGGCATTACACTAGTTGTAAGTCCATATTCCTGTTCTTCCCATGCTGAATATGTAACTGTCATACAGATTTGATTTAGGGACTAGATATGAGGGCTCCAAGGCTGAGACCATTTTGGAAGACCTAATCAGGAAAAAAAAACTGAGAAGAAAAATAACTCTTGATTTCCAGTCCTACCAGCACACATAACCCACTGTCAACAAATTGTCTGGCTGCACAATGGCCACATCATCAGTCACATTCTCAGGCCTATCTGCAAGACGTTAGCTATTCCAAGAAAGAAAAGGCAGAGCAATTGCATACTTTTCCTGGTCAGGATGACAACCTTGAGAGATTCCTGGGCTGAGAGCCACAGTTTCAGTTCATCTGAGCTAGAACAAGTACCCTGTAGCAGCCTATAACAGTCAGAGGGGTATAACCGACAGTGATTTCCTAAAAGATGCCCATGAGATATCTATGCTCCATGTTTTAAAACACATTTCTTTGGTCAAACTGAGAGGACAGTGAGGAATATATTCCCCCTCAATACCACCTAGGGAAGAAAATAGACCAGACACACTGTCAAGATGCTCCAGCCTGGTATATCATAATCTGGATTGAGTTGATCACATACTCCCATGAAGACCTAAACTAATGAGTTGGCTGCAGTCTTGTAGCCAGTGTTGAGGTGGGATGATGGGTAACACTGACAGTTCCTCTTGTTATGTGAGTCAACACTTTTGGAAAAGCACAATCATAGTTCATTTACATAAGAAAGAGAGATGAATCCTCCCCAGAGACCTAGTTCAAACTGGGGTGAACCACTAGCTCATAATATCCCTGAATATATGGAGAAAAAGCAGTGCCAACCCAGCATACCCAGAAAGTTATCAGTGGTCTTCTCAGGAAGGCTTCAGGGAA
The DNA here is from genome assembly GCA_013398815.1 of Ibidorhyncha struthersii. NCBI lineage: Eukaryota > Metazoa > Chordata > Aves > Charadriiformes > Charadriidae > Ibidorhyncha > Ibidorhyncha struthersii. The sequence goes on along the minus strand of VZSZ01001951.1, from coordinate 288,712 downwards.
CGTAGCTGAACAAGAAGTAGTTCAAGCTGGTCCTTGATGCCTCTCCTGACTACTGGGAAGGCCTAATACTCAGGAGATAAAGGCCTTGGGAGGGAAAGGCCTCTCTCATTGGTGCTTCATCTGTGGGCCAGTGGGTGGTAAGTTTCTCTGTATTGCTTTTTTTCAAAGTTGTAGATAAGTTTCATGTTGCCAAGAGTTTCATGAAGGTAGCATACAGACCCAGTTTTATTATTCACTGGGATTGGTTGGTGCATTATACCATTAAATTAAATTTTAATTTATTACTCATATATATTATTGCTGTTTAGTGCTTTCTTTTTTCTCATATATATTTATTCTTTCATAATTAATGAATTTTAAAGCATAGATTCAACATCGTTAGTAAAACCAGCATCCAGTTTCAAACAAAATAAATAAAATCAAATTGTTATTATTTCTTTTGAACATATTTCTCTCCTAGAATGTTCTCGGGTGTTTCACACAGGAGGAGCAAGGCTTGTGTTGTGTGGCAGGTCATGGGAAAAGTTGGAAGCCTTGTATGACGCTTTAATTAGTGTGGCGGATCCCAGTATGGTAAGTAGTTCCTCACTCTGCTTTGAAAATTCACAACTTGAGGTAAACACCTTGTTCAGGTACACAAAGCGCTTTTAAATCCAGTATAACAAGATATATGAAACATGATGGGGATTTTGGTCACCCAGGTAACACACCCAACAGTGTCCAGAGAGAAAGAAAGAGAGAGAAACAACTCAAAGTCTTCAAAGCACGATGCCAAAAGTACGTCAGAAAACCTGCTCTCTTGAGCTAATTCAAGGCAATTACTGCAAAGCAACTGAGTGGTCCTACATTTTGAACAAGCAACCTAACTAGAAATGCTAGGCAGAGGAATTTGGCTGTTAATTTGGCTGAAAGGGATCCAAAGTGCTTTATTTAATCACAAGAACTATCAACCATTTTTCACATAAAACGTCTCAGGGAGTGGGAGATGGGTCTAAAGATTGAATTAATTTTGAGTTTCTCCACTACTTTGGGAGAAGTCCCAGCTAGAAGGGCATGGGAGCATATGAATAAGAATGCCTTTTCCTCTTTACCACTGACTGGGTCACCATGCAAATAGACATGCAAGGCTGCCCCTGCTGCCAGTTCTTTGAAGAGGTGTTTCTTTGATGCTTTTGGGAAAGCTTTCCTTCAGTGACCAACAGACAGCTGACTCATTTCAGGGCACAGGTGTTCCTCACAAATTCTACAGCTATTGCTCACCGCACCAACAAATATTTGTTTGACCCCCCTTTTTTTTTTTTTTTGCAGTAAACTTCATCATCATTCATAAATAACCATAAAAGAAGTCTGTTCATGTTAGTCTGTGCACACTCAACTAGGAAAAAAATACTAAGTATGACTAAGGGATCTGTGTTACATTGTCATAATAATATAAAAAGAGAAGATATTCAGAGTTCATTCCTCTGTCCTGTAGCTGATAAAATCTACATCTTTGCAGAAATCATACAAATGTAAACTCTATTTGAATAGCCTATAGCTGAACAAGCCATTCCTACCTTCCAAATGCCCCCCATGTATATGTAAATTATCTATATACACTATATCCTATTTACACTTTCTCTTAGACTCTGTGGTAAGTAAAGTTCTCCAGAGGGCTGCTTACAGAAAGACCCTAACTTGGAGTGGCAGAAGTCACCGCCTGTGTCTATTAGCTGTCTCCACTGATTACAAGAGAGACAAAACTCAATAGGGTGGAGCTAGTCCAGCTTACTGTTCCTGTGCTTCATCTGAATTTCAGAGTCTATGAATACCCATTGCTGAAATACCTTCTTTCTAGAGTGAGTTAAAAGAACAAATTGAAGGTTTTAGTGAGAATGATAAAAGCGCTTTCTTCAGATATGAAGGTAATTTACAAGACAAGTAAATAGAAATACATTTTGATATAACAGGTATCCTTGAAATAAGTCTTTTCTTTATTAGACATATGCACCAAAGCTCATGCTTCTGGATATCTCAGACATAAACTGCATTCAAGATGTAGCTAAGGAAATCCTGAATTGCTATGGCTGTGTGGATATACTGATCAACAATGCAAGTATGAAAGTGAAAGGAGCAGTGCAGAGCATTTCATTGGAACTTGATAAAAAGATAATGGATGCCAACTATTTTGGACCTATAACATTAACAAAAGGTAGTTTCATTTTTTTTCCTCTTTTGCTGTTGCCACTAAAAGCTTGAGATCCAAGTCATTGGCATTACACTGTTTCATTTGCACTTATTTTTCCTTCCTCACTATAATCAAAAACAGTTCTGTGAAAATCAATGGACTGAAATTGAGGTGAAGAAGATCAAAATCAGAGTGCCTAGATTTGGAAATAGATTCATCAAGAAATATATGAACAGGTGTTCGAAAGACAGACTTTTTTTAAAATGTCTGCTTGCATTTTGCATATGGTGACTCCTTTATTTACGTGCTTGCTGTCTTTGTTACAAAGACAATTGTTTTCAAAACCCTTGCAAGGATACAGACAGGCTGATGATTAAATGTGATAATACTGCACGCAAATCTACATGTAGAATCCAAGTGAAGTCTAGCAGACACTCAATTTCCAGCTACTGGATTTTGTGATACTTTTGATTGCAGTATTGAGACAACCTTCATTGTGCTATCTACACTTCAGCTGTCACTTCTTTTCACTACGTACATAGAGCTCTTTTACTTATGTGACTCTTCCTTTTATTTCTACTTTTTTTTTCAGCCATTCTTCCCAACATGATCTCAAGAAGAACTGGCCAAATTGTTCTAATTAATAATATCCAAGGAAAAGTAGGAATCCCATTTCGTGCAGCTTGTAAGTTACACAGAGCGAAAATGTACATTCTAATGCATAAATTGTGAATATTCTATGTCACTGATAATAGGCTATTAAAAGTGCTAATTTGCACCCTAATTCAGTAAACTATTAATACAGTATTTGGTTGAAAAAATTTCAAAGAAGTGGAACTCAAGAAGAAGAAGTTAGAATACTATCTTTGAAGTATAACTACTGCCTAAGGTACTTGAGGACAAGAGGATATCAAATGTGATAGCAAGGGTATTTTAATGATCTTAGGAGACATTCAGGAAACAGCAAATTAGTAAGTTTAACATCTGTAGTGGACACATTAGTAGAAAGCATGTGTGGGAGTTTAAAAAGAGGTGTAGTAATTGTATTCTGCTTGACTTTCCAGAAAATTTACAAGATGGTCTTTCATCTAGAGCTTCTAAGCTGTCCTGAATTATGAAGAAAGGTCTTTGCATTAATAAAATGCAAAGTTAGTGGACAGAAAATACAGGATAGACGTAAACAGACAATTTTAACTGTGGCAGGAGGTCAGAGTAGATGATGGGCTCTGAATTAAAAGGTCTGTGAGACATCAGGGTTGTGACTTACAGTTCCATGAAAGCAAAATACAGTGACAGAAACTGGAAGGAAAGCAGTAGAGAAAAAAAAAATTAAATCCTGTCTTTATATAAATCTATGCAGTGCCCATACCTTGAATATTGTGTTCAATTCTCATCCCACTCCCCCATCTCGAAGTATAAGACCTACAAAAAAGGTTCATGTGTGAGCTGACTTGGGCAGGACACAGAAACAACCACAAAACCATGGATGAAAGACAAAGAAGAAATTTTATTCTCAATACCTCGTGAATCGGGGAATGTCCAAAGCAACACCTGGGCAGAGGAACACGAGCAGAGGATACAGGCACTGCAGAGCGGGAGAAAGTCCTTGTTAGCAGGATTGTGTGAGCTCCAACTTGCTGCTCTCACCTGCTGTTCAAGGGTTCAAGCAGGCATACTTTTCCACTGTGCTTTGATCTTCAACAACAAGGCAGTAATCCCATGTATCCTAGATAAGGTGTCCCTGAGTCCATCACAGACTTATGTTCGACTTATGAGCACATAAGGCTGAACAACAATTAGTATGGTATATGTGTTGTCCAGCACCCCAGGTGCAAGTCACTTGAGTGTGTTTACAGTCCTCCTCACCAATCTTCCATTACTTTCCTACAGCTCAGAAAAGAAATGACACATTGATGGGACATCTGGAATGGTTAGCATCTAGGAAACAGTCGATTGTGTCAGGGTACATTGTGTGTGTATAAATCATGAGTAGCAGAAGAGCTAACATAGTTTTACAATGCCTCTATCAATATATATGTTGCATGAAATGAAGCTGCCAGAAGAAGGAATTTCAAAACAAACAAATGGACAAGCTTCTTCCCATTCCTGGAGCCCACCCACCATTTTTTGGATTATTATCACTGTATTTTCATTTGGTCAATTTTCACAGCAAGCTGAGTCATATACAAGGTGGACAAGTGCTTTGCAGGTCTGCTGCACTTGAAACGTAGTTTTGGTTTTTGGTCAAGGTTCACATACTGGCATCCTTCTTTAATACCATTCTCTATAAAAATGCACTAAGATCAGTTAAAAAATTTCTTAACATTCAGTTACTTTAACATTAACTTTAATATTAAAAGCATCTTGGATTGCTGCTGCAGGGCAAAGGCCAAATTAGTTTACAAACCACTAGTACTCCTGCATTCCAGAAATGGACATGTATTTCACTGCATGGTTATTGATGTGTCACATACTGCAGCAACAGATGGTGTGGAGACTCATCTCAGGGACAGCTGTCCATCCACCAAAGACATTTTTAAACTGTAGAGATAATAGATGTATCATTCCTTAACCCAGGACTTAATATTTCTGATTGAGAAATCCAGACACATGCTCTTTGCTATGTATAGGGAGACTGACTGCATACCTCATGCAAATACAAATTTGTCCTGTACAAATAATTTTCTTTTGTTTGTTTTACATATGTCATTTTATAATTTCACTGGGTGAAATAATGCACTGTTCTTTTGCCTTCTGGCTAATCATTGCATGCTCAGTTTTCCAAACTTGTATGTTTTATGCAGCTCTATCGTACAACTATATCCATGAATTCATATATGCAGACATGCCTATGTGGTTTTTTTTTCTTTCTTCTAGATGCTGCTTCTAAGCATGCTGCTGTAGGTTTTTTTGATTGTCTTAGAGCTGAAATGGAAGAATTTGATATTTCTGTCAGTACTGTGAATCCGACTTTCATCTGTTCTTACCATCGCCAATCAGCACCTGGCAACTGGGAGGCATCTATTTGGAAATGTAAGGTCTGATGCATCAAGAGAGACGGTAGATGAGGCCTGTATAGGAGTATGAAGGCTTTTTACAGGGAGAAGAAAGGATCATAGGGAAAAGAATGGAAGTGAGAGAAAGGAACATGGAAAGACACAACATTATGTGAGAAAATAAATACACCAAGGCACGGGGAATGGAGATAAAGCACAGCATGAAAGGTCCCAAGGGAGAGTTCCACTGCATTCAAGTTGCTCATTCTCTCAGGGACTGTGAGGATTTTGCTTCAAAACTGTAGAAAGATCTTAGGGACATACTGATGAGAAGAAGGGAAAGGGTTAGGGACTGAAAGTGTGCAGGAATTTAACTAATTTGACGGATGCACTAGCTGTGTATCTTTTCACCACCATTCCCTCAGATGTGTCTGGCTGTCTATCTGGCTATCTGTGTGTAGCTCTCACTCATCTCTGATTTACAGTCTTTTTCAGAAAGGTGGCATATGGTGTGCATCCAGTGGAGGTGGCAGAGGAAGTCTTGTGCACAGTGAGCAGCAAGAAGCAGGAGGTACTTATGGCCAACCCTATCCCCAGAGCAGCTGTTTACATTCGCACCTTCTTCCCGGAGCTGTTTTTTGCAATTGTTGCCTCAGGGGTTAGGGAAAAAATGAAGACAGAAGAGGAAAATTGATTTTGTTTTGTTCTTTTCCCTGCTTTTGACCTGAAAAAAAAATTGTATTTCAAATGTCAATTATTTCTGCTTTTCACTACATGTAGAATAAAGCAGGAAGCTTTATTAAACATGAATCAGCCAACGTCTCACTTGGTGATTCGTTACCAATGACACACATTCATCTGTGGGACTTCTACTCTTCTGAAAATCATTATTCTGACAGTGAATAAGACAAGATGTCATTGTTTGTATTACAACAGTATGGAAAAAACTCTACTAGAAACACTGTTGGTTTTACAGGAGAGTGATTCCCAGTCTAAATACGTAGGACAAAGTTTGGGGACCTGCGGCAACTTATCAGAATAGTCTGTCAGTGCTAGGACTGATGGGAACTTACAGGAAAAAAGGGATGGGGAAGCAGGGAGATGTGGGAGACAGAGGAGTAAAAATCAATGGAAAATGGGGTTAAAGACTGGATCAGAGTGTTCCTCAGGTGTGATTTTTGGAAGTACTTGCAGGATATGCAAATGGTGAGCCTGAATAAGGGCTTCTCTAGTTCAATGTCTCATCCATTACAGGACCCTGGAGTACATACTTAAAAGATGGATTATAAAAATGGGACAATAATATGGAGACACTCCCTGTATTACACTTCTGGTAATCTACTACACAGTTTGAAACAGAATCACTCTCTCTGTCTTGTTAAACTATCAATTTTTCACACAAATTTTTCTAATTCCTGTTTGAAACATTCCATCCCTGAGGAAAGAAACTAATCATATATTAAAAAAAAGACTTCCTTATGTTTAAACCTGGTGTCAGATAATATTCTGTGATATCTCCTGCTTCTTTTACTGTGGGAGACAAAAAATAATGGTACTCAGTTCAGTCATTCAGCCACCCATGCCCATCATACTTTCCACGCAGTTATTCCAAGTTGGAGAACTCTGATATCTATTCACTCACTCTTAGTGAGAAGTCCAGATTATTCTTCTTTTTCTTTTTCTTCTTTATATCTTTTCTTGGTTCACCTTATTTTTTTTAATTTTGTTTTTAAGATGGACAGGCCACAACTGCATGCAGCATTAAAGACAGATAAACAGTCTGGATTCACAGAGAGGCATACAGATGCTTCCTGGGTTTTTCACCTCTTTTCTTCTTTTGCATATCTTCTGTAAATTCCTGGCTTTGAGATATTTTTTCTGACTGCTACTGAGCACTGAGTTCCGTTGTCCACTCTGCTACATGTGGTAACTAATCATCATGTCCTGAGCATGGCCATTACTCATGACAATTGTGTAAATTCCATATATTTCCAAAGTTCTCTCACTTCTAGTCATTCTAGGCTTCTTTCTCTTCCCTATCAGATTTTCCCAGTTCATGCTGGGGGATTACCCCCTTTTTGTCTCATCTTGTGAGTTGAACCAGAATATAAATAAAGCTCATACAAGCATGTCCTGATCTTCAGTTTTACATCTAAAAGCTTAAATTCTGTCTACCAAACACTTCCCTGGCATTTCTTGTGACATCAGTACTCATAGAGATCATGACCACATGCTATTTTGAAGATGCCGTCAAAATACCATGTTTGCAGAATATCTACAAAAGAAATACCTACTCAGACAGTATGCAACCAAACTGCTCTTGCTGCTACAAGTCCCATTGCTCATACAACTTTCAACACCAGCTGTACTTATCTACCTCTTTCTATCAGTAAGAATCACCAGACATGAAAAGAATTCTCAGTGCAAGGAAATACATGGTTATCACCTTGCATGGGTGTTAACCTTTTATTGTATCTCTAATTCAATTGCTCTGGCTTTAAGAAACATGCATGCGACTACCTTGCTCAGGGAAGTAGTTCACAACTAGTGAGAAGGAGCTGGTTCTTGCAGTACCGGCTGGAGCTCCATCTATTTTCTGTTGTAGCACTGGGCCTTTATTGTTATTTGAATGGCTATACCTTAACTGTGAAGGCGAACACCCACTTTGTCCAAAATTTCCACGCTCCTTAACAGAACTCTACTCCCTCAAGCAAATGGGCATTGCCGTGGTGTCAATTACACTTGTGTCTGCACCTCAGCAACAACCAAGTCCTTCACTGCTCCACAAAACCAAGATATGGAGTAACTGGGTAATTTCATCAGAAAAGGATCAGAGAATCGTAAGACATCACAGCTAAACATAAATCAATATTGTCTTGCTTTGTTGTAAAAACAAGTTGATTGCATGTTAAAATAAGCTGAATAATCCTTCTGTTCCAGTTTGCGCTTTCTAGATATCAGCAGAAATTCTTCATTGGTTTTGAATATCTCTTTTAAAATGTGAAACAGTTCAAGAAAACACAATGAAAAGCAGTGAGAGTGACAAAGGTAAAATAACACCTGTGATCACTCAAGAAATTTTTAAAGAACAGATGTATTTTAATCTAAAAATAGAAGAAAGTTATATCTAAACAATTTTCAAATACCTAAAATGTACTGCCAAGAGGATAGACCTAAACTGTTCTCCGTTTCTGCTGTAGTAGGCCAATGTGCTAAAAGTATTGCAAAAGAGATTTACAGGGAAAGAGATTTCTGCTAAGAATAGTTAAGCACAAAGGATAAATTGCCACAGAAATTTTAGAATGCCTGTCTTTGGAAGCTTTAAAGAAGAGATTACTGAAACATCTGTAAAAAAAGCAATGTAGCTTTAGTTTATCCTGCTTGGAGGAAAAGAAGGATTAGGTGACCTTTTAAATGGGTGACACTTTTCTATAATTCTATGTTTTTTTCTCATATTAAGAACAAGGTTTCTCCACTGGTATTTCTGAAGTAATACCCTTTCCTCCAGGGAAATCTGGTTTTAATCTGAAGTTTTCTATTTCATTTGTCCATCTCTGCCTCACTGCCTAAATGCCTGTGGATATATGTTGCAGATAAAAAATATTATGATAACAAAAAGAAATATTATGAGATATTACAATATCTCATTAAGATATATTTTCTGTGGGCCTCACACAGCCATGTTTTAATCTATGTAGATTCATTAATAATACTAACTTTTATAAATGAAGACAAAACTAGACCTGCAGATTCAGTTGTAGAAGTCACAGGAAAAAGATACTCAGCTACAGCTCCTTTAACTTTTTTAAGCTTCTCATATGCCTAAAGGGCATATAATTTTCATTTAATGTGAGCTGCAGTTGCACTGTTTTAAATTTACATTTTTTGTGCTGAAATCAACTATTTCTTGGTGTTGGCCAAGAAAATTGACATTGCTGGACACAAGGCCCCTTGAAGCAAGGAAGAATTTAAAAGAATGCTGAGACTGGTAAGTCCTAGAAGTAAGGATACGCTTGTCTAATTTTAGACATCTGTCCTAGATATAGCCTGCCCAAGCTAACCTTCGAGATCCCCTTCTTAAGCAGTGCGAAGAAACAGATGCCTCTGACCTGTGATTTATACAGCTTAAGATAACATGAATTGCATCCTAGAAGTTGCTGTTTCTCTCATTAAATTTCACTGGACTCTAGGCAACCGGCACAACTGTAGATCTGTGTATCTGTGTCACAGCCATCTGAAGTTTACCGAGATGCCACATTCATCAAGGCTGATTGGGTCAAATGAACTGGAATAAAAATTGCACAGTATTTGATGAGCTTTTTTTTGTTGGTTTTTTTTTTTTCCCTGCCAGCTTTCAAATAATATGGTTCCAGGACTTACGCCAGAATTATCAGTGTCTACAAACTAGGAGTCAAAAGTTAAAATAAGGGCCAGAATGTGAAATCATGGGTTGCAAATAGGGATAAGAAGTCTTGCATTTTATCAGGTGAATTTGTTTACCAGACATACAGCAGAAGACATAGACCTTCTTGAATGGTTAGCATGTGAGAAAACCAGACCGTCTGTGATTTAAGAATGGATGAGGATGGGGGTCCTATTGCACAATTATCTACAATCTTTTGTCCACGTACAGCACTTCACATGAGTGCAAACCACCATGAGAAACAATCCTGAGGAAAGAGCATACGGTGGAGACTACCAGTCTACCTTTATAAACTGCAGGCTAAGAAAAAAACTGAGGTGCTTAAATTAGATCTTTTCAAGATCTTGTAGGCACCAACCAAATATGTTCCTGGATGAGGTGGAAATTCATCGGTGACACCTAGGAACAACATGAGATGAGTAAAAAACTACTGTAGAGAGATCACAGTTATTGCAAAGGAAGAAAAGCAGAAAGTCAGACAGAATCAGGAATAGTTCCTCTATCAGTGAAGATGTTGGAAACATCTCTGTCACAAAGAAATATGTGAAACAAGTGGAAGGAATCAATGTTTTGTGTTCCGGTCAAGGGATTGAGACTACTTCTACTAGAGTGGATACCAAACTCACTAGCAACTGCTTTTTTCATCTGCAGAACTGAAGGTGGCAGTTTCAGAATACTGGGTATGCTATAATGAATAAAGACAGACTTTTCTAAAGATGAAAGGGGAAATCTTATTGCTGTCTACAGCTGCCTAGTAGGATGGTGTAGAGAAGATGGAGCCAGACTCTTCTCAGGCGTGCATAGTGGAAGAAAAAAAAAGTAATGGACACAAATCAGAATACATGAAATTCTGATTAGATATTAGGAACTATTTTTTTCCACAATTACGGTAATCAAGCATTGGGACAGGTTGATAATGAGGTCAGGAAATCTCACTTCTTGAATATATTCAAAACTCAGCTGCTTAAGGCTCTAAGCAATAGAGGTACCAGAGGTACCTTCTAGTTTAAATTATTCTATAATTCTGTGTGAATCTATAGGTATAGGTGAGTCTTGCAGTTGGTCTCCAGCCAAGATAATTTAGATATTCCCCCAGCCAGAGAATGTGATTCTGTCAGTTTTCCCACTGGATGGGAAAATTTGGATGAATACTAAATGCTGAAAATGCTGAAAATTAATGAAACTGCAGACAAGTTAGGCAGAGTAAAACATATAATCAAACAACCCTGCTGAAGGTACCAGGAGATGACTTTGAGTATAAATACCTGACTGACATCCTTTAGCGAGTCCCACAGTACTCTATGCAATAAGGTGTCAGCTGGCAGGACACAGTCTACCCCAGTCACTATTCAGAGATGCCACTTTACATTTGTTTGTTTGTTTGTAAGGTGTTCATGAGTGTTTAGAAGCTGGGAATAGGTTAAATGCTAAATTAATGAGTAGAATACTATGACACTTGCTCTCTAATAAAGTTCATGTGAATGAAGTAATGGTGCACAATGACTATAAATTAATCAATTATAAAGCTAGTGGACTGCATATAACATCTCTTCACAGGACATGAAAAGGATGAAGAAATTATGATGCTATTTTTAAATTGTACACAGTCAGATGCTGTTATAGGACAGGAGCGAACAGTTGATTGTAGGCTGATGAAAAGGAATTTCTGCTATTAGGTAGAGGGGCAAAACTCGAACCTTGAAAATAAAGTTTCATTTAGTATTTGAAGTATACAGAAAGAAACAATCAGTACTAAAGAGAATGGAAAAAAAGAGGTTCCAAATTTTTTAAAATATTACATTTAATTCTGGGGAGGCAGCAGGGGAAGGATTGTAGGATAACTCAAGTGGGAAGGTACCTCAGGAGGACTAAAGACGGTCTACCCTCCTATCAGTTATGAGGTAAGACCAGGTTGTTTACGATTTTACCTAGTCAGGTCTTGAAGACCTCCAAGAAGGGAGACTGAACAGCCTCTCCTGGGCAGCCTGTTTCACTGCTTGACAGTCTTCATGATGGGAAATTTTCGTGTTATATACAGTACAAGCCTCTCTTATTTGAACCTATGCCCAGTGTCTCTCATTTTCCTGCCATGCACAAGTGTAAAAAGCCTGGATCCATGTAATAAATAACCTTCTTGTAGAAACTGGAAGACTGCTAGACATTTTAGGTATCGGAGGGCTTCAGGTCCCTCTGAAGTCTCCTCTGCAGGCAGAAAAAGCATCAGCCTCTTCTCATATCACATGTGCTCCAGCCCCTTCACCATCTTGGTGGCTGTCTGCTGAACTTAATCCACTTTGTTCCTGTGTTTCCTATGTTCTGGAGCCCAAAACTGGACACAGTATTCTATGTGTCATCTAATGCATGCTAAGCAGGAAGGAATAATCACTTGCCTGGATCTACTGAGTATGTTCCTGCTAATACAGCCCAAGACACTCTTGGATTTCTTTCAGTCAGGCACATTTTCACCTTGCTGTGGTCTGAGTTGAAGAAGATCCCCAAGTCCTTCTCCATAGAGTTAATATTCAGCAATCACAGCAGGCCAATTGTGCAGCCACATCTCTTATTCCAATGATATAGCACCACATCAACTGCATGTGGAGATCTATTTCCTCCCACTTGTTTCCCAGGCTGTTTACATTTGTGTACATACACTTTAGGTAGATTTTTCTTGACCCTGTTTTATCCTTCCTGAGGTCTCATTTTTTCCTGTCACGTTTCACCTTTTGCTTTGCATCACTGCTGACTTTTACCTCATGACAAAATCTCCTTCCTCCATTATTCCTAGTTTAAAGTGTTTCTCAACAGGTTTGCCAGCCTGATCACAAAGATGCTTTTGTCCAGCTTTGCCAAGTGGACTCTGTTTCCTCCCAGCAGTTCCTCATCCTCTGAGAGAGACCTACAGTTGTCAAAGCCTTGTGACCAGGACCAGCTGTGTACAATCAGGGGTTGACCCACAGGATCCATACCCTAGTCCCAAGCCTTGTCATTGCAGGATCAATGAGAATGTCACCTGGGCCCTCAAGTCCTACTCGTTCACCCCACAGAGTCATATAGTTACTCTTCACATGCTCAAGGTCTCCCGGATAGTATCATCAGTGTCCACATGGATGATCAGCACAGAATCGTAGTCTGAGAGCTGGACACATTTCAGCAGTCCCCCTGAAACATCTCAGATCTAAGGCCCCAGCAAACACCAAACATCCCTGGATATCAAGTCAGGTAACCAGATAGTGGCCTTCAGCCCCTGAAGGTCTCCCACTGCTGTCACTTTCCATGCTCCCCTGGTTCTCCTACATGTTTCAGGTTCAGCTGGCTCTTGCCTGCTGCCCAGACAGAGCTTGCTGCCTCTTGACTGCTGCCAGAGACTAAAACTATCCTGCAGTTGCAGATCTGCCAGTGCAAAAAACCTCTTTCCAGAAGCCACAACACCCAGTGTTCCTGGTCCTGGAAGTCTCCAGTGAGAACAGTCTGCTCTTCCTTGTGTGCATTATAGAGGTTCAGGCTCTCAACTTTGCAGCATCTCTGCGAAATCTTGTCAATCTCTTTTTCATCATCCCTTGTGCTATGCAGCCTTCTCACCTCCTACCACAGCTCCTTAACTTCAGTAGAGTTTCTCAGTCACAGCATACCTTCTACAGGTAAGGATGCTGCTTTCACCTGCTCCAGCTTCAGCAAGTGGCCCCAGCCACTCCCTGTAGCACCAAACCTGGAGAGCTGCATCCTTCCTCAGGAGCCCAGCATGGGCCAGGACCTCTGCTGTGCCTGGGACGATTGCTCCAGTTGGTGGTGACGCCAATGCCCACTGATATGTCACCACCAATGCTGGGCACTCACACACTGCCATCAGCAGAGTTTCTGCAGCTTTGAAGAGCAATGCTCTGGGCACAGTGCAGAAGTCATATAGCTCGCTCTCACTCTAGCACTAGTTACACAATTGCTTGAAACTCCCTGATCAGGAGTCATCATTTCCCACCTGCAACCTGGATCTGAGGAGCCTTGAACTTGCTCTGAGAAGAACTAGAAGCAGAGCCCAGAACTGTTGCACAAACTGCAAGCACCAACCGCCAGCAACAGTCCAAGCAGTGTCTGAGGCCTCTGCCTGCATTCTGCCCACAAACTGCCTGTCCTGAGGACCAGTTACATAGCAGATGCAGGCTGGGTGTAGGTGCCTGCCACCCCTCGGTGGACTTCCCACCACTCACCACCTCCCTTCTGAGAAGACTGGCTTATGCGTTGCTTTGTCATCTCACTTTATTGTCTCTCAATTTTCCTCTCTTGCCACTAATGACCCATGGTTTCCTACTGAGCTAATTGTTTTTAATTGTGCTACTCTATTATCAGCTCCACCTTATCACTGGCCATAAACTGACCTACTATGGATCCTGCTGGCATAAGTTCAGCTTATATTTATGTTAGTATTGTTTTGCTTGACAAAAATTTGTAGTGATTTTTCTAAAGCCCAGAGCTGCTTGGTATACTGTGTAAGGCCTCTGCCACCCAGCATTCACAAGTGCATTTCCTAGTGGGCTCATTAGCAGGAGGATTCATACAACAATGAAGAAAAAATGGTGTCCAGCAGAGTAGGCACACATGGCTCAGTTCCATGGGGAAGCTCCACATTGATCTTCAGAGTGGAGTAGCTGTGTATTCCTGATCTATGTGGATCATAATCATTTCTACTTTCTCATCTTTAACATGATTGTAGTTTATTCTTCATGTATAATAATCACAAGTCAAATCTTTATGACACTGTTGTCAGAATGATACTTACAGAATTTCATAGGTAAGTTGTGTACTGTCTACAACCATGTATCTTCCAGATTTCTGTTTGTCTTCCTAGCCATTTAAATGAGTAGTATTTATATTGAAAGCCTCTTCCCTCTATTAGTCTTTCTTTCACAGGATATCCTACCACTATGCATATGGTGAAACTCTTGAATCATAAACTGTAATACACACATTTTCCTGAAGAGACTGTACCTTTACTAACAAACAAATCATTCAAACCATGCACCACACGTGGGCTGCTTTATTTGCTGCTCTGCTCTTTTGAGGTTTTGGTTTTGGTATGGGATTTTTTACAGTCTTTTCAATAAAGAAGTAGGGTGGAAATCCATAATGCTCTGAATTTCTAATAAACGTACATACCTTATATTAGTATTACAGACTGCTTAAAAATCAGAGCAGTGGAGGACCCATGTCACTGTCTTTTTCTGAACTGAGACAGCCGAATCTACTTTTCCAATACTAAGACTTCCTTGAAACAGCCACGGAAATATAATTTCTTTATTAGGAAAATTAACTTGCGCTACACAAATATACATTTTTATTAATTAATACTGTTTCATTCTGATCTAGTATTATGATTTACAGGATACCTTGGATACAGTTCAAATTTACAGAACTGAAATAGTGGCCAGGCGACGCAAGCCTTTTATTGGGTGTGCAGGGTCCTCTGTACTGTTGTGAAAAGAGTTCACATACACATTGCAAGCTTTCTCTGGAGCTGTGTGATCAGGAAACTTGTATTTAATCTTTAAACTCCTTCCCAGCGTTTTTCTTTTGTGCTTGAATTCCAAAATAGTTTTTGTGTATTTGTTAATAGTGGTGACAGCTGCAGCCATACAGCAAGCGAAGGAAGCCCATGCGAGGCTATAAACAAAAAGGTTTATCAGAAATTAGTAGAACATTTTCATATCCGAGTCCTTAAATTTTATTTTTGAAAATACTCAAACATGTGATTGTATTGGTGTATATTAGGGAAAGAGGAGCACTGTGTAGGAGGAAGAAAGATTCTTTGTTAATGACAATCCACATACCTGACTTACATAGTTGACCTCTACATATTGGTTATAGTATACATATTTAAAATTCCTGTTTAATGAAACCTTACCTCCAATTTCTCTGTTTACTCTACTTAGAGCTTAATATCAGAAAGAGGAACTATAAAAAAATGAAGATGCATAAAAAATTAAAAGGTGCAGTTATTATGACATTGAGAAAAACGTGTGCCAGTTATCCAAAAGGGTTAAAAATAAAAGAGGAGGCACAAAAAAAGGAGCTGACTAAAGCAGGCTTAGAGCACTGAAATGCATTCCTGAGAAAATGCAGTTCATGACTAAACAGAGAGAAAAGGATATGAACTTTGAAATGTTAAAAGTAAAACCATAAGAAGACAGAACTAAAAAATGATGTTGAGGTACAATTTGCTAAAAATGTATGAAACTTCCAGACTACTCTGTGGGCCATGCATGCTGGAGGTGTAAAAGTAGCACATAAAAATATTGTCACAATGGAATGAATTGGTGCTCACAGTGGAGGAACTTATTCGTCAGAGCCTTTCTTAACATGGTAAGGTGACAATTTTCTAATGAGACATGTACTTTGGTGGAGAAATCCATTTAAGAAAGTCCTGCTTATGTCTCCTCTCCCTCAGAGCTGTTTGTTCCCACATCCTTGCTGTGGTTCAGCAAACTTATTTAGTTTTTTAAATAACTCAGTAACTCCTTTTTTTTTTTTTAAGCATTATGTTTTGCCAGGATTGATTCCCAGGGTGATCAGACAACCAGATATATTGACAGAATTTGAGCATGGTGGAGTATGGCACGTAGATATGAAGGGCTCCTAGAAGCAGGAAGAAGGGGAGCAGCTTAAGCTATCTTCGCTTCTAAAGTCAGTCGAACTACACCCTGACTAACTCTCAAATGTGGGGAGCCACAGAAGAGTTTTTATAACAAAGAGATAGCAAGAATAGGGGAAAATCACCAGAGACAGACAGATTTACCTCCCATGCCAATGGAGCAAGACTGGTACAGCAGGCCTACCTACGGTGGTATGTGACCTGTGGATTAAGCTAACCATGGTAGAGAAGAATTGACAGGTCTGCAGTAGTCCTGACTCATGTAGTAGGCATTTTTGGCTGAATAACTGAAGTACAGTAGCGTTAGCAGACAAATTGATAGAACTGATATTATGAAGCACAACATTTGTTGAAAGCGCTTTTCCTAGTGCATCTGTTGAAGCCCTTTGAAGAACTCAATGACATAAGAGTAAGAAACTGATTTCAAGTAAATTTCTGTAAAGGCCTTTTAGCAAAGACTGAAAGAAATTAATCTCTTATGAGCAGATTCTCTTGTAGACCAATACTGTGTTAAAAGAGAAAAAACAAAGGACAGAAATAAATAGTTTCCTTTGACAATATAAGAAGGATGTCAGTGTGATTCTTCAAAGTTTTTGCCAGAAATTTTGCTTTTCCATAAAAAATTTTGAAAAAATGGGGAGTCCCCCACCTGACTAGAGAGAGCTGATGAAGGAAGTGAGCAAAGTCTTGTCATTGAGAAAGCCAGAGAATAAAGGGCAGTTAGGCTGCAGTGGAAATGCAGCTTCAAGAAGGAGAGCATTCAATTTGAATTCTGCCCAGAGACAAATGACAAAAGGGGAAATCAAACATGTCAACTCAACAAGGAAGCAAACTAAAGCAACCAGTCATTCATCTGCATAAGAGAAATACCAATAGAAGCTCAGCTGGATTATGGGTTTTCCTTTTACTGCACGGAGTATCCCATATGAGGTGTGTTATGGGAATTTAGTACAGGGCAGGGATTTAGAGAAAACATATTGTCTCTGGATGTGAAGATGCCTCAATCTGAGAAACACAAGGAGAGTGAAAGATTCACCAATAATAGAAACATCTTTCAACTTCCAGGAAAGCTGCTGAAGAAGAGAAAAGAGAAATACAGAGGGATTTATTGAAGGGATACCACAGAGTGAGTCTACCTGTCATTAGCAATTCCAGCACTGTAAAGGAAGAAGAAAGGTCTTAATGCTTCCTGGGCCAGGTGGAAGTAAAAGCCTGGCAACAGCAGCTGGATGTGAGGACAGAGGGGGAACTGTGGCAGGTAGAAGATCCATGACAGAGGCTCAGCAGTTCTTGCAGGAATAGCTGCTCTACTACGTCTGGTGATTGGGATGAGAAGCCACTATGATAGATCCAATGCTTTGTTTTCCTTGGCTACTAAGGAGATGGTTGTAAGTCCCAAGGAAAAAGTAGGAAAGTCTTTTCTTGTGCTTCTGCCTGCCTATGCCCCTGTCATGGTCTTGGTGACAGTGTTGACCACAGTTGGGTGCTGAGCTAATTAGAAAGGGAGTGTCAGCTATAATCATTAATGCTCCTTTTTTGGCATCTGCTCTCTTTCCTCTTGTAAAAGACAAATAGCTTCAGCATCCTTTCTCTCTTACCATCAGATGACATTCTCACATGCATTCAATGACAGCAGCTAAGGGAGGCTGAAGATGAGGGTTCATAAAACAGGAAGGGAGGTGCAAATGTAGGTTATCAGAAGAGAGACAACATTTCTATATATGAAAGGAGGTAAGAGGAAAGAAACCAAGGGAGACAGCTGAGAGGAGGGAGTGAGGCAGCTGAATGTATGGCTTGTTTTATTTTTAGATTACTATCAAATGGGGTGATATAGGTGCCATTTAGGCTGAGAAAAGGGAAAAAGAAAGTAAACCTTGATAGAAAAATAGACCATACAATTGATTAGAAAAAAAGCACCAGGCAGACCATCCTCCTCAATGTCTTCCTATATGCAGGTACTAATGGCTTGGAAAGTCTTTTGTTGGTAGAAGCATTTCTTTGGACATTCAGGGGCCTAGGCTGCACTGAATCATTAGAGGACAGCCATGAAATCCTCAATTCCTGAGTGCATGCCACATGATGAAATTCATTAGTCCAGGTGCTCAGAAGAAGGCTGTCTGTAGTGACAGCACTGATGACATCAGAGCTCTAAACCAAGAAAACCAAATTAATATTGCAAGAACAAAAACATGAAAGAATTGAAGCAGTGAGAGTCAAAGAAGCAAAAAGTATCTAAGTCTGAAAGTCCTATTGGAGGATCTTGCACAGCTCCTATGATACCCACTGAGGCTATCCAAGTAGCCCTTAGACAGTATCAACCAAGTAGCAACGTGGACATTGTCCAGGGTGTTGTCTGGATACTTAGTATTGGACTTTCTCAGAACAGTTCTTCCTGACAGAAGGGGGATCACCCTTTCCACTTTGAGCAAGTGAGTGACATACGGGTGCTGGGCCACCTCATCTACTGGACAAACAGGGTAAGATACATCATTTGTCATGATCTGGCTAATCTCCATCTTGGGACTACTGACTAGGCCAATCATTTAGTGCTCTGAAAGCACTAGAGAAACATCTCCATTTATACACATGTAACAGTAGCTTCAAGCAAACTGCTGCTGCTTGGGAAACAGCCTCCTGGAAAGAGGCAGAGCAATGTACAGTGACCTTCAAATGAGATTTGAGTTATTAGGAAGGTAAAAAGTAACAGAACAAAAGACAAAAGAAACCCCTATTTCTCTGAAAAAATCCCTAGCAAGTCTGCATCATAAAGACTGTAAGCAGCTATAAGCTCTTGTTCAATAATGGTACAATAAAAGTAGAAAGAGCAACAAGAATGAGTGACAATGAGCTGCGATCTTGGCTGCCAGAGCATGTATGAAGGAGACAAGCAGCCTGAGCTTTGCTCTTCTGACTCAAAATATTGACTTCTTATTTAACCTGATACAGGTTAAATTCTTTGCCTATTCTTTTTCTCAGTAACTGCTGGGGAAATAGCAGCAGTTCCCAGCACCTGAACATTCAAATGCTTGCTATTGATCAGATTTGATGGGTTTTCAAAGACACATTGCTATAGCAGAAATCAACTGAACAGCGCTCTTTCTTAATAAATTCACTAGGTCTTCTCAGAGGATATGTTGCAATTATTTACAGGGCCAAAATAATGTGTTTTTACCTAAGCCTGTTTTCAAAAATTTGAACCATCTTGTCTGAAATTCCAGATACAATAACCTGAAGCATATATCTGATAAGGAAAAATTCAGCCCAAATGGTTAAGGCTGGCAGAGTTTTAAACAACTTACGCAAGGCAGTTGTCCTGGGAAATGAGGGTACTAAATCTGGGTCTGATGTGTATGGAGAAGAACCTCTGCTTCGTGCAGAGCAGTTGGAGGTCTAAAGGATGGCAAATGCATAACTCACAAGCTTATACATTCTATGCAATAATCTAAAACAACTAAATTTGGAGAAAAACAGCTGGTTACTAAACTGCATTCCCAGGAGTGAGATAAAGTAGACCCATTCCTTATAAATTAGATATATATTCATTGAACATAGGGTGAAGTGACCGAAATGTAATGGAAGAACCAAATATAAACCAATAGGTACCAATAGGACCAGCCATAATCCCATGTGTGAGGTCTCCAGTCTTCAGGACCTAGATTTACCGTCATTTGAAATACAGTTGTGTACATCATGTGAGCAACCATGCCCAGAAGACCTGAAAAATATAACATCATAAGAACATTAGAAAATGTAAATTGAGGACATTCTTCTTTGTCAACTTTTTGCAGTTGCCCCTTGAGTCCTGAAGAATATTTTATGAAGTATCTGAATTATATAAATCACTCAAAAATACTAGACTTCATAATCTAAATGCATTTATGTGTCATGTATTTGCCAATACAATCACTAAAACACTCCCTTGATACCTACTTTGTATGCTAGAGGGATCTAGAGGAGCAATGGAACATGCAGCCCACAGATTTTAAAAGGCAACAGCAACAGGTTGGTTGGCTCTCATCCTCTGAAAAATTCTTAGTAATTCAACCCTGAGCAGGGATCAGCCATTACAACAAAGTTATCGCTCAGTTGCATTGTACAGGATGTGTTTCCCACCCTATAGTTCAGTGCAATGATCTTTCAAAGGCATGCAGTCATATGTCCTTTACCAGTGCCTTAAATGCAGCCAGATTTATCAATGTTATATAGGTGAACGAAAAAGTGAACAAACACTTAATGGCCATTAAAAAGCACTGAAATCCAGATCATGAAAGGGGCTTATATTTAATCATTTAATTTTCAAAAGTGTTACTAGGCTGCTGCCTAATCCTAAGGGTTCTTGTTTTCTCTGGAGATCATCCAGTCCAACCCCCCTGCCGGAGCAGGGTCACCTACAGCAGGTTGCACAGGACCCAGGCGGGTTTGGAATGTCTCCAGTGTGGGAGGCTTTACAACCTCTCTGGGCAACCTGTGCCAGTGCTCTGCCACCCTCAAAGTAAAGAAGTTCCTCCTCATGTTTAGATGGAACTTCCTATGTTCAAGTTTGTGCCCATTACCTCTTGTTCTATCAGTGAAAAAAAGTGTGTTCCCATCCCCCATCCTCCCTTTAAGTATTTATAAGTATTGGCAAGATCCCCCCTCAGTCTTCTTTTCTCCAGACTAAAAAGACCCAAGTGCCTCAGCCTTTCCTCATAAGAAAGATGCTCCAATCCCCTCATCATCTTAGTAGCCCTTTGCTGGACCCTCTTCAGCAGTTCCCTGTCCTTCTTGAACCAGAGAGCCCAGAACTGGACACAATACCTCCGATGTGGCCTCACCAGGGCAGAGTAGAGGGGGAGGATGACTGCCCTCAACCTGCTGGCCACACTTTTCTTGAGGCACCCCAGGATGCCATTGGCCTTTTTGGCCACAAGGGCACATTGCTGGCTCATGGTCATCCTGTTGTCCACCAGGACTCTCAGGTCCCTCTCTGCAGAGCTGCTTTCCAGCAGGTCAGCCCCTAACCTGTACTGGTGCATGGGGTTATTCCTCCCCAGATGAAGTACCCTACACTTGCCCTTGTTTCATTAGGTTCCTCTCCACCCAACTCTCCAGCCTGTCCCTGTCATGCTGTATGGCAGCACAGCCTTCCAGGGTGTCAGCCACCCCTCCCAGTTTTGTGTCATCAGCAAACTTGCTGATGGCACACACTATCCCTTCATCCCAGTCATTGATGAATATATTGAAGAGAACTGGACCCAGTGCTGACCCCTGAGGAACACCACTTGTTACTGACCCCCAACTATGCACCACTAACCACAACCCTCTGAGCTCTATCTGTCAGCCACTGTTCAATCCAATAATCTGGCTTCAGTAATCACTGGGAAATGATCTTCCCTGAAATACTGGTATTGCCTGAAACACCATCAACAGGCAATTAGGAGAACCCTTGTATGAAGCACAGAGCCAAGAGGCTTCATGCTGTGAAACACAGCCTTTGGTAGTTAGCTGGCACCCTGATAGCTCATTTCTTAATAAACTGTTTGGAGAAAATTGTTTGACTGTAGATGTGGCTATTAGAGAATGGATACCAATTGTCCATCTGTCACCAGAGAGGTGGTACGTCATAGCCATTGAGTTACATGAATGGCTGTCCAGAATCCTTCAGTCTGGCTGCCTAGAAATGCATATAACTGGAGTGTGAACATGAGCTCCTGTGCTGGAGCTCTCCTCTTAGGTTTTGTACAAGGATTAAATTCTGAGTCAGGCTCAACAATTCAGCAGTGGCATCAGGGCAGCATGGTGCCTGAGAAATGGTGAAAATTTAACTAAACTAGATATAAAAGGCAAGCATATTCATATATGGGTGCCTGCCAATGTTCATTTTCATCAAAGCCCACTGAGGGCAACAGGATAGTGGTATCAATAATGTGTATTTCATAGCAGTGCAGCTAAATAGTAATGCACATGTATTTAAGAGGAAACACAAATTAGAATAATAATTTCTGTAGAGTCAAGAGCTGCATGTGGGACATTATAAACCTACATACCTGTGGCTGGAAAATTTCACACTGTGATTCTTCTTTTAAGTCACCATGTTTTGCACATGTTAGGACATACATTTTAGGATTTTATTCAGTCCGAGCTATAAACTAAGGGAACAGAGAAATCAAACGCTAGCTTTAATGTGGGGGTTTTTTTGAATGGTTAAATACTGTAACAGGTTAAAAAAATGTGTGTTTTCAATATAGCCAGAATTATGCAGCTACTGTTTCCAGTTGCTGAATTTTAATTTGCATTTGTCTGCTAGAATCGAGAGCATGTTTGTACAAGAAATTGCAACTTCATTACAGATTAGGGCAACCAGATTTAGTTTATATCTACAGAGGATTTATGCATAAGTTTAACAGCTAAGACAGATGCTCTTCAACTTTTTAATATTTCAAGAAATTTTGCTAGCAGAAGTAAACAGGATGTCCAGGAAAAGCTTGCTGCTTGCTGTGTAAGCCTCTGTAATGCTGCACATGCCAAACCAAAAAAGAATATTAATAAAAGTGAATATTTATGGATATTGGGAGAGGGAAAAGTTGCTAATAGTAGGCAAAACTATCCAAAGACCTGAATAAAGCTCCATACTCTTTCTTTGGAAATAGACATGACAGCAGATCGTGAGGTTTGGTGAGATATGGGAGAAATGGGACACTTTTTGAGCAATTAGTAGAGCTGTTGATAATAGAGATTTTTAACTAGTTGCACACCTTTTAGGAAAGTCATTCAGAAGAAAAGAGATAGTCCATCAGGTTCTCAGAATTCATAGGTAGCAAAGTTTACGGACTGCTCTCTGGACTACAGAGAGCTGAGACAACAACCTTCAAATGTGTAAAAGTTAACTGCAAAAAGGATGGAATCATCTGCTCTCTGTTGCAGAAGGGTATCATAAAAGAAATGCTGTAAAAAATTGCAGCAGCTGGTGCTTTAGATTAGACATGAAGGAAATTTTTACAATGATATGTATTGGATTACATTTTTTAAGAAGGTGACAGAAACTTTATTACAAAAGAGGGAGCATTGATTTTTTTTTTTTTTGGTGGTGGTGTTTTTTTGGGTTTGGGGAATCTTTTTCAAGATGCGGCTAGACAAATATCTGTCAGGAAAGGTTTGGGAGAATTGGGCTTAACTTAGGGCAGAGTGATAGGTCCCTAGAAGTTTTAGACTTCCATAAAATTAACCAAAAAAATGTTTCAGAAGTCACCATCTGGAATATAAATTGTGTTTGTTAAAGTCCTTGGAGGTTTGGCCCTGTGTCCACATTTAGCACTACCCTCTAGGATGATTGTGCAAAAACTGGGCTAGAGAAAGGCTAAAGCAGCAAGAGTGATGAGAGGTCTTAGAAATACATGTGAAGTCATATGGTACGTTACCCAATCATTTCTTTTGGAGAAGATGAAGGAGAGACATGATAGTTGTCTTCAACTATGCAAAGGCTTCTGCAGAAAGGAAGAAATTATTTCTTCCCCATTATCATGGTCAGACATTTAATAAACTTGATTTATTTAGCCAACAAAAATGAGATTGGCAAAGGAATTAAATGTGTGATTATGTTTAAGATGAAAAAGTATAATAAAAAGTCTTTAATTCATTAAGAAAGGCACAACAATCACAAATGCATGAACACTAAATCAAGAAATGTTAGGATTGGGATCAAAGCCCAAAATTTTCTCAGAGAAAGATAAGCTTAAGATTAATTCTTTGCCATCTGCCAGGTGTTTGACTTGCAATTAGATGTTATTGTAAATAATATGCTTTTACCAAGTATGAATCACTCTGAACTTGAAACAATCCTGACCATATGAAGCACAGTGACATGTGTTCCCCAAGACATCGTAGTAAATAAACAGGATGATTGCTTCTGGCTCTAAAATTAATAACTCTATGAAACATCGCTCATGTTACCCATAATTGCTGGTTTTAGTGCAACATTCCTCAGTAAAATTCTATAATATGGACAGAATCACAGAGTATTTCAGGCTTTAAGACACCTTCAGAAGTCTCTGGCCCAAGCTGCTCCTGCTGAACACACTGTCAATACTGAATTCAGATCAGATTCCTCAGATTGGACTAGGGACCCTCTGAAGTTTCTTCCAAACTGAATTTGCCTGGGATCCTATGATTAAATAGCACTGAATTAAGAAGTAATATTCAGAAAATGAAAGACAATTTTAATGGTGATTCTCTACTAACAATTATCCAATTACATTTTATTCCCTTTTAAAAGGGTTATTTTAATTTGCTTATTGATAATTTTATATTTAACTTGTTGGAAATAAAGAAAAAAGTTATTTTGAACAGTACGTTACATTTCTATCTTTGACAACTAACCTGACAATGAAATTAAAAATTATAAAATAATGAAGTTAAAAATAGTTAAAACTATTAATATAAGTTATAAAAATAATAATATTAAGAAAAATAATTGAAAATAATATTTTTGATAAAATTTTGCTGCATCTGGTATTGTTAGTGTCTCCATAGGTATTGTAATAGTTTTGAAACTTGGACACTGTTATTAATTTTCAGGTGGAAGTCTATCAGTGTTGCATTTTCTGGATATAATTAACCGAGATCCTTAACTGTACCTGCTAGTACGGTGACTACTGCAGAAAAGGCGTTGATCTTTAGCCCATCAATGACAGTACTGTAGTAGCACATTTCTACAGACATAAGAATGGCGCCACTGAGAAGCAAAATGATGTACAGAAGCTCTGCTACAATAGACAGCCATAAAACCCCTGGAAAACCAAATCAATAGCACTCATATTATAAGCAGCCATTTAGTATTTTCACCATTTCTTTCTTCTTCATTTATATTGTTTACACAACGTTAAACAAAAGCTCAAAGGCCGTGAGGATGATATTATAACATGTACAGGAAGAATTCAAGGTCAATGGACACCCTAAATTATCATTCCCTCTACTGATTTGGCCATTTAGTAGAAGAGCACTTGCACATTCCTGATATACACTTAAGAAACTTACAGTACAAGG
Source organism: Ibidorhyncha struthersii (assembly GCA_013398815.1). Taxonomy (NCBI): domain Eukaryota; kingdom Metazoa; phylum Chordata; class Aves; order Charadriiformes; family Charadriidae; genus Ibidorhyncha; species Ibidorhyncha struthersii. Next base: position 263,465 of record VZSZ01001951.1, on the reverse strand, counting down.
TGGGCAGTATGGTTTTATACTCAGTAACTGCCCTAAAATTACCATGAACCAAAGTTAATTTAAAAAGAAAAATTACTATCTAATTATCTAGTTGTTGACATCATGGTTGCTGAGTCCAGAGAGAAACTGCAGACCATGTTACCCAGCTAACAAACTGCAAGGCCACCCACACAGCCACATGGCCTGAGGGTCTAGCCATTAAATAAAATTTTCCCCATAAGTTTAATTTGCCACCAAATAGGATCTTGATTTTTTGGACAGAGAAACCTTCATGAGCCCAGACACTCCCTGGGTTTCACTGAGATTCATTTCTCTGGTTATCTGCTAATTAATGTCTTTCTGGATATCTGTTAATTACATCTTACACAAGAAGTTAATCTTCCCATTAAAGTTTCTCAGCCTGCTGTTTTACTATTGGCGTGCTAATGTCCCACAGTCAGGAGCAGGAGGTCTTCTTGTGTCCAGATCATAGCAAGAACTGGCCAACAACCTTCCAAAAAAAAGAAGTCTGTCCTGAGACATGTGGTTGTAGATTTAAATAATGATTTCATGTGAAACTATATATTAACAATCACAACTTAAAAATGGAAGCATTGCTAAGACATTTAATTGATTACTAAACACTACATATGGCAATAAACAATGTTTGTGTTGTAAATAACCACTACTGAAGGCTTTGACAGTGTCTGTGGGACTTCTTTGATTCAAAGGCCATTTAGACATTGAATTCTTGGGCCAGGCTACATGTGGGGGTTTCTGGGCAAGGCTCATTTCTCCAGAAAATCTTTGTCTCCGTAAAAAATTCTGATTTTGTTCAGGAACTCCAGATGTTACATTGCCTGACAGTATTGGCTGCTCCAGCTATGAGAGCTTGCATCTTAACATTTTTGATAAGTGAGCCATCATTAGATATGCACAGAACAACTGTGATAATCCCTGTGTATGATGCCTAGGAATGACAAATTCAGGAGAGGTGAGCCTGATGTATCCTGAGTTTTGTGCACACAGCAATCATATGCATGTGCAGAACACAAACTCGCTCTTCTGTGAAGGGTGGGAGTCTATTTCCACACAGGATTTAACTGTGCAGGGACAGCTTCTCAGTGTGGTTATCAGTTACCTAGATGCTGTCTTAGGTGTCCTGATCTAACCTGCAGGTGCCTGTGGTATTTGCTAATGCTGTTCACAGAGTTAGTTTCAGCGCTATGTCCATCAGCTATTTCATGTGTGAGGAGCTCTCAGGGCAGGGCCCATAATCCACCCCTCCTTTCTGAGGACTGTGTCTGAGTGACTAAGAACCACATCTCGTTTTTTTCTCACGCTACAAAAATCTTGAATTATTTGTGCACAGTGACAAGCTGCAATAGAGGGAAGTATGACTAGCCTGAGTCTGACTGAGTCTTTCTTCTTCCCCAAGGGGCTGAAATTGCATATCTAGGAAAGTACTTCAATCCCAGTATCTCGGACAGGCAATTTCAAACCCCTGGGGAAGAAGGAAGAGTTTTTTTCTGGATCAGCCACTTGCAAAGTGATTGGTCTAATCACATCAGTGACAGGATTTACGCTGGACAGGGGGGCTCTTAACAGCATCTGCAGGCGTATTTTATAGGAACGTGAATGGCTCTTTGAAAGAAAGAGGGCAACACTCTGCTTTCAGGAGAATGGAAATGCTTCCTTACAGCTTGGATTAAGGTACAGGGAGGGAATTCAGACTGCCATCAAGATTGGTTTTGGTCTACAACATGTCTCCCCCAAGTCTTCTCAGCATACTGCCTGCCCTTGTTCACACACTGCCTGTCCCTCTGCCCTCTCCAGGCCACATGGTACAAGCCACAAAATTCCTGACTGTGAATAAGAGGAGAGAGGGGACAAAAACTTACAAATCTTGACTTCCAGTACCCATACTCAAAGTAATTTTAAAAAATATTTTTATTCAAATGGAGGGTTTCAAAAGACATAGGTTAAGTCATGTGGACTCAATTTTTAAGTTGAAAAACTAAATAAAGTACCAACAACTGTGTAGGATTAAAGCAAACATTTTTCATATCAAAACACACAATAATTATATTGGTAAATGTGATCAGGAAAGTTTTATTTATATAAACAAAATAAGCATATTTACCTCGATCAGCAGATGGAGTCAGACTTATGAAGCTTCTACATTTCTCACCTAAAAAAATAAAATTTATTTTAAATAAAATTCAGCATTATTTTGTTTTCTATAACGATCTAGAGAAACAGATTCATAGAAAGCAAGTAATGCAAAATCTATCATAAAAGCACAGAGATGATCGGGAGAAACTATTTCTGATATATGCTTGTACACACAGAGTCCCTGATACATTGACCTACTCCTGGGACTTAGTGAGAGAATCCTTCCAGACTTTTTCAAGGCAGAACCAGAGTTTGGGGGACTTAGAGAAAGGCTATGAATTGATTTCTGGAAGCTTGTAGCTGTGAAGGCTGGAACAGGGAAATGATCAATTCCTTTGGAAGACTGGCAACGTGAATACCACCTTCCCTGTAAATGAAGACCTGCTCTCCTTACAGCAACAAGGCTGCTGCTCACACAAATTTCCTCTAAGCTTGATTCCAATTTCTTTCTGTAAGCTTTGATTTTTCAAACCCATGTGACCTCCTCACCCCCACACAGATGCTGTGAACAAAGCTCTTGGAATTAATTCTGCTCTGCTCTGAAAATATAGGGTAGTTTTTTTAAGCTACTAACTGCAGCAAGTTGGAAAACAAGAACCACCATAGCAGATGGCCAAATCAAAAACCCAGTATCCATAGCAGTCACCACCTGAAAGATGTATTTTGGAGATGTATTTTGCTCCAATCTTTGGCATTTACCCCCTTAAAACATCATAACTTACAAGACCTTCTGGTAGAACTGGACTTTCAGGACAGGTGACTGCAAAAATATTTGCATTTTATAGCACAGACGATCTGATTTCTCTGAAGTCCTGTTCTAGTTGACATTTGTAAACTGATCAGGACAATAAGGGGAAAAAATTAGTGTTGATCTGGATTTACAATAAATTCCCTATTTTCTGAACCAGCTAAGCAATTCCCATACACAAAGATCCAAAATTAACTAGAAGCTTTCTTTAATGGCAAGCTAATTTCATTCTACTGACATATAAATATGTAGAGTGAAACTCAATTAAATGCCACCACTCATGACTCGCAAGTCTCCAAATTACGTTTTAGCAGGTTGAAATAATCTTCTGCTTTGATTTATGAAAGCTGAGAATGCAGTAAGAAAGTGCTTAAGAGGAAATCCATGAAATAATGTAGATCTCGCAGATTTAATTGCTCAAATGATTTTTAAAACAAAAAAATCACATTGTGCTTTTTATGTTGCCATAGGTGATCATAAGGAATCATTGAAGGCAAATATGTTCAATTTTGCCAAAGGGACTAAAACCATCAGAAAAATAAAATACTTTCCAATTAAAGTAACCTAACTTGCTGCTCTGATTAGAAGAATAAAATAAAAATCTTCATCTGTACTACAACCTGTCCTCTAAAGTTCTTTGCAGAATTTATTAGGATTTTTTAAAGAATTTATTATGTAGTACCCTCTAAGATTCTCCTTCCAGAGAAGAGCAACTTTTTAAGGATACATTTTCCTTTAAAATACATACATGATATTGCAGCAAAGAAGAAGGTGAAACAAAATAAGTAGGAAGAACTCTGATTACTTTCTTAAATAAATTTACATGGCTTTACTCACCTTCTTCATTTATAATTTCTTCACAGGAATACCAAATGCCAGCATGAAACTTTCGGTCAACGAACTTGTCATCTCCTGTCTCCCAAATATACTGCACAGCATTGCTGTTATTGGCATCAGGGCTATTAAAGCGGATGCAGTGATCCCCTTTGCTCTGTCCTGTACAGAAAGGTTTGGCAACTTTTCTTGTCCCTTCACACCAGTAACTGCTACTGAACGCTGTAATAGAAAAGACTAAAGAGAGAATACTGAGAGAAAATGCTACTGAGGCTCTCTGCCATCTGTCTGCAGTTGGGACCAAGTCTGGCATCCTCCAGGACTACACTATCAATTATTCCAGAAACAACATTCTACAAGCTATGTATACATCTGCCTGGTGGAACACCTGCCTGTATTTACCATCCCATTCTTCATTCCTCTCAAAAAATTGTACCAGCTTAGTGATTAAGACAGAAAGCAGAGATAGGGGCTTGACCAGCAATCATGTGGCATGAGAGATTAAGGAGAGATGTAGGACAGTGTTGTTTGGCAGTATTGTCCTGTGAAAGAAATATGAGGTGGGACAATAAATTACAGTTTCCCCCATGAATCACAGCAGCAAAGATACACAGAACACAGAAGCATTGGAAGTACCCCAGTATGCCATCAGAAAAGTTTTATTTATACAAACAAAATATGCATATTTACCTTGCTCAGTATGTGGAGTCAGATTAATGGAACTTCTCCATTTCTCAGCTAAGAAATATATAAAATCTTGTGGTTCCAATTGCTGTTATACTGAACACTAATTAAATTTAATAGTTGTGAATCTTACGATAAAGAAATTCTTAAGGTGATAAAACCAGTTGCTAAATTAGAGCATTTCATAGCATTACAGCACTTCCCAAGACCACTGGCAAGGTGATTGCGTCTGTTCAAAGCCTACCTGTGACAAGCGAAAGTCCTAAGTTACATGACTTGGCTGTTGATGAGCTTCTGGGCCCTGTCCAGTCTGCCTCCATGAACACATAATAGAAATCTTGCCCAAGTTAGGTGAAACAGTAGAGAAAAACCTGAATTATCCTCATTTTGTCTAACCATCTGATCTCTCTGTGAAACAGCATTTTTTTTTCCTTCATCTAAGAAACATTTCCCACCTTGACATGTTATATATGTTGCCTTTTCTGGCTGTTTGATAATGTAAATAAGTGATGCAGAGAACCTGAAGGAGCAGGAGTGTTAGCAAATCATTGTTTCATTTCACAACTGTAAGGTCAAAACACATGCCCTAAGGGAGAGTAATACCACAGGACAGACACTGAAGTCACATATGTATCTTTTAATGAAAATCATTCTGATTTTTAGGACAACTCTCCTCTCAGATGTCAGTTTTGGAGAAGCACAGGGCTAGACAAGTCCCAGCATGAAACTCAAATAAACAGGATAAACACCTGCTTTAGACTGTTATGAAGATCTCAGCTTGAAAAGCTGGTCAGCAGCAGAGTGAAAGACCAAGCAGGTATCTGGACGAAAGAGGCAGATCAAATCTCACAGCCTGAAAAGCAGACTGTAGATTGAGCCAGGAGTTATTTTTTCCTTCAGCTTTGTGTTACTGTATTTTCACAAGGGTATAGTACTCATAAACTCCACTCAAAGCCTCTGTGCATTGACACTGTTTCTGGACAGTATTATCAACTGCCCAGCAAGTCTGAGAAACGGGATCAGTGAGAAGGAAGAAGGTAGGGAAGTCCTTTTAAGGATCAAACACTCAACTATGTTCCTATTCCCAGGAGTAATCTGCATATGTCTGTATTCAAAAGTATTTTGAGACCTGTGAAACCACTGACTCGAGGCAGTTGAGTTCACTTGGGAGTAACACTAACACCTCTTCAATATGTACAAACTTTACAGCTTTATGCCCATTATAAAATTGAACCGGCATAAATATCACAGCATGGTTGTCGTCTTTGACTAAATACACCTTGTACTACACTATGAATCAGTCTCTGGAGACTTCAGAAAAAGCTTTGTCAGTTGATATCTTCTAGTTGACAACTGCAGTCTGAGATTTTTTCCATTGAGCCAGCTTTCTGCTTATGCCCTATCAGTGCTGGTACCACAAACTTTTAAATCAATTTGCCATGTAAGAATGCTCTATATAACAGGAGAAATTTATTGCATGAGCATTTATTGGTTAGATCTGTCATACTGTGAAAAAAGAAAGAAAATATAAGAGGAGCAAATAGACTATCTGGACCTTCCTTCAAAAAAAGTGTTATATTCAGTGATTTTTGCTGGAGTAAAGTTGAGAGTGAATGAGGGTGGGCAGCTGTGGCTAGCGTTCAGCTAGCCTGATTTACATTGTTCTAGTAAAAACTCTGAACAGTAACTCAGAAATTCAAACTCCAGATCTGCATTCTGTCTTTACCACCTAGTGCCACAATTTATTACTGTAATTATAATATGGGGATACTCTAATGTGGGTCTCCTGCACTGACCCAGTCTTCTAGAGTGTTAACTCTAGAGAGGTAACATAGAGCTTGTTCAGCTATAAACTTCAGATGACTTTTAAAAGTGAGTAGGTAAAAACTAACAACCTGTAGAAGTAAAAAAATGAAAACAGAGCCTCATCTGCTGGATGCTAGCTGTCAGTGAAGAAGATGAGAGGACTTGCATGCGACTGAGCACTAGTGAGGATGTACCACAGGAGACCCTGTGGATGTGCTCATCTAGGATCCAGGCATTTCTTATGGTAACATCAGAGCAGCTCCAATGATGAAGCACTATTCAGGTGTCCTGGTTTTAACCTGCTACAGAGCTGATCTTACTCATATGGCCATTAGAAAATGTGCTTTTATCCCTCGTAGCAATACACAGATGAACAGCTGCTACAGGGGCTTTGAAGTGCTTCTCCCTGGTCCTCAGAGTTGCCTTTAGGTGTGACAGGGAGGAATATGTATACGGACATATCCACACAGGAGGCAGAGTAGTACAGAGCAGCCAGTGCCCTTACTGCCAGGCCTCTAGAGTGGGCTGGATGCATTTTCACCCTGAAATATGTGTCCCCAGAGCACTTGTCCAAGTACTCTTTTTTACCACATTCAGACTTTATGTAAAGATGAGACATGGGTATACATCATGCCCTTCCACCTCCTGAATTCCTCCAGAAGAAAGTTTTGGCACGTGTGTAGAGAGGGTGTCCGGTCACACTGCTGGCCAGTTTGATGGGGTGTGCTGCATAGTGTATCTGCCACACAGTTTGGGTTTAATCTATGTCTGGCGTTGAAAACTGGGCTACTGCTGGCCTCCACAGTCCTATGTCACAGTATGAGTAGACACAAGTTTCATTTCTCTTGGAAATGGAGGAAGCAACATCTTCTTGACTGTCCGTATTGCCAACTCAAAGCTTGACAATCGTAAGCTAGACCCTAAAATTGTTATATTATAAATGGTTTAATTCCCTGAGCCTGTATAACACAGATTTATTAAAGTTTTCAGGCTTTTCTCTGGAACTAGAAAAGTTGCAAACAATTTTTTGAAAATTAAAGTTGAAATTCATTGGCAGTTTCTTCAGCCTCACAGCTAAAGTTGTGAAAAAACACTGAATGTCACAAGAATTGTAATAAAACTTTATCTGCTAGTGACATCATTTTTTGTACATTTAGATTCTCCCTAATCCTGCACTGACTGTGCATATTTGACAAAATATCATGAGAAAGGATAAAACCAGGTATTACTGAGCTGCTTCGTAACAGCCAACTAGATTAAGCAAGCTTACACAAAGTTTTTCTGTATTCTAGGACATCTTTTAATGGTTTCATGAGGTGTGTATAAATATATACATGTATTTATGGATCTGGACTGCATTCTTGCAAAACCACTGGCAAAAGTCCCATGGAGTTCCAAGGGAAAAGGATGAGCACTCTAATGTTTTAATAGTTTTCTGACCTCTTATTGGCTAAAGGACAAGCTAAAGTAAGCAGACTTTCTGAGAAGTTTTGAGTAAATTCTCTCTGCCTTTAATCAGAAAAAACAAAACGTAGTTGGAGTCTAGCAAGCCTAGACACTTTAGTAGACTTCTTCACTTATTTGTAAGAAGATTCATGAAACAGTTGCACTCGAAGATATTTTTTACCTTTTTTTTGCAGGACAGGGTGATATAAATCTATAGTAGAGTGAAATAGCAGCATATAAGGGACAAATTTATTAGAATGGGCACGGTGGCACTTTTTGGTCTCTGTTCCAGCATGGGACTCTGGTCCAGAATATCTCCCACACCTGCCAGCTCTGTCATGATACTGTTTCTAGTGAAACAGGTAAGCTGATTCAATAATTAATAATGGACAGTATAAAAGTGGATTCCTATCACATAACATCTGAGCCTTCACAAATAGCATGTTTGTTTCAAAAATTTCTGACATAATAATTTATGTTTATTAAAAATAGTCATGAGAAATGTTGACTGAGAAGCTGTAGAGTTTTGTGTTAGAATTCATTCTGACTAGGTCGCTTAACATGAATAAATTGTCAGTGAATAAGTTGTGTTTACATACATTTATACAGTCTCTTTTCATACCAATATTTACCATTATTTAATTATATTTATTTTTCAATTGTCCAACCATATATGAATACTATTATGATTCATGTTTATTTTCTCCTGGCTTTCCCCTGTTCTAAAAACAGCTTTGCTTTGTTTCTAGCATGATCTTTTAGCCTTTGACTTGTATGAGGGTTGAGCACTGAATCTCACATTTCCGGAATCTGGTGTTACTGAGTTCATTCTGCACTTCAGCTTCTTATAGAATACTAGTAAATTTGTATGCGATTTCTACTTTTATTTCTTGTAGAGATAAATAAAACTCATTGCTTCTTTTTTTTTCTAAACCTATAAATCTGAAATCTTACTTCTTTGCCTATATTATGTTATAATTTGGAAGAGTTTTAGGTATTTAATGTCAAAATATCAGCATAAGTCACTTCAAGGAAATTTTCATGTATGTATCATTATTACTATTTATTAGTATCAGCCTTGATTTTGATAATTTCTTTTAAAAAATTACTAAGATGTAGTAAATTTCAATTCATCTGAATAAAATTAATATACAGATTTAGGATACATTTCTATGAAATAAGTGTACATGAGAATAAGTGTAACTAATGGGCTTACTTTAAAGCGAAAGTAATAAGCTGCTTCTATCCACTCCTCCATTTAGCTGGGTTACTAACAAAGTGGGTTTGCATGTGTACGTGCTGTTGGGACTGTAACTGTGTTACTAGCCTTCTTACGAAGAAAAAGTCACCAGGAGACAAATATTCTGGGCTTTTTTAAATTGAAAATATTCCTAATGCTTTTGTATAGTTTGAATCTAGAGCTCCTCTCACATAAATGGATATAGAACTGAAAGAACTCTCAGGTTTGTGAGACGCCTTAAATCTGCAGAACACCTCGACCAAAGCACTGGTTCAATCAATGCTAACAGAAAATCTCCAACTACTTCCAAGAGATCAAAACTTTACAAGACTCTAAATCACAGTGAATTACTTTGTCATAATGATTCCTGTAACTTGTTTAAAGAAATACATGCTAAATTTCTTTATATTTTATATAATAAGAAAGTCAAATTTAAAGAAAAAACAATCATAAATCACTATATCCATATTTTCTAGCAAACACCTATATGAAAAATATGAATCAGAATAAACCAGTATCATGACTGAAAGAATAAGTAAATATTCACGTTCTTATTTCTAGTTTTTACCTAAATTGGTTTTTTTTCTGTCCATAATAGCATAATGTGAATAAAAAGGATCATTTCATTTCACCGTTAGCTTAGAATAAGAAATTAAAAGGGTGAAATCCTGATTATACTGTGGTCAGTCATGAAACAAAAAATATTAAACCAGTCTGTTTGCAACCTTGGAGGTTTATTATTATAATCCACTTTCTAACCAAGTGTTTCAGGCAGCATTTCCTGCTGCACCCATTTTTAAACAGTGGTGTCATCCTGGTGCAGTTTGGGGGTTTTGAACAAACCAAATGAATTGAAAAATCCTTCCAGTGAAGTTTGATTAAATTTCAGTATGGGTGAACTTTGATGCAAGCAGGGTGCCAGGCTTGCAGACTGAGGCGGTTCATTTGCTACCAGCTAAACTTCAGGTAGCCTGAAGTGACGAAATGTCTAGCATAGGGCAAAAGGTAGCAGATTTTCTGAGCTTCTGTCTTGGACATTGGAGGTTAATTTCTTCTAAGTCAGAAGTCCTGTTTAAATGCTACTGGCTGAATGTCAACTGAAACATAAAACTGAGATCAAAAGCCATCCTGAGCTGCATGTTGCCACTGCTTAAGATCATGGTAAATTTACCTGAAAGCTTGTATTTCTACCACCGAGCATGCATTGTATCCAAATTTTGATAGCACTGGGTAGCCCAAAACTTAGGTCATAGTAAAACGTCACTGGGATCTGTAATCATAGACCCATGTCAGATGCAGAGTGCAACTTGGCAGTTCTTCTCAGAACACACCCACAGGAGTGGGTCTTCTCCCACATGTGGCTGTCATGGTTTGAGGTAAAACAGGACCAATTTTGTTCAGTAACTTTGCTTCTTAGCTGGGCCTCTTCTAACTACTGAAATTAACAGCATATTGTGCAGACAATGTTCGCTCTCTCAGAGTGATAAGACCAATGTTATGGCTGATGTCCAGACGTGGTATGCGGAGAGGCTCTTGCTTATACTTATCGCTATAACACCC